>JAURVB010005297.1:0-23773 GCA_033002965.1 Piper betle
GCATGTTGCATCACCATCTTTAGACTCAACATCGGCAGAGAGGGCTGGTGGGGGTGATCGGTGATGGAGAAGTAGGGAAAAGGATGGCCTTGGGTAGGGGATGGCGAGGAGGGTCAGAGTGGTGCGATCGGAGGGTGGGTCGGCCATGGCGATGGGCAGTGGCAGTTGGAGAAGGCGGCCGGGCTCAGGTGAGGGCGAACGAGGGAGAGGGATGGGGAAAAAGAGGGGGAAAAGGTCGAAGAGGTGGCGGCGAGGACAGTGAGGGGGTCAAAGGTGGCTGATAGTGGGGGCACGGATGGTCGCCGAAGGGGGTAGGTAATGGTGTCGGGAGAGGGGAGGCTCGGGTTGGTCGGGTGGAGAAAAGTGAAGGGGGCTAGTTTAGGTACTAAAAATTGACTCACTCTCGACTTGAGTCAAAAATAATAAAATAAATGCTAAAAATACAAAATAAAATAAAATAAAATCCAATAAAGTAAAATACAAATAATAATTGTCTAATGACATGTTCCAGAATGATGCGGGGGATAGGGGGAAGAGATCAATGACCAATTTTGACCGATTCAAAAGAACCAATTTTTGTCTGATTTTTTATGAATCGGTTTGATTCAATGACTCCCTTCCAATTCGATTCAACGTTCGATTCCGATTTTTTCAACTATGGATTTGGGTTGGCATAACAGAATCAAGTAGATTAGCAAACGGTTCGATCGACTGTAACATTTTCGAGTTGGATCACTTGTGAACCAAAACGGGGTAGTATAGCTTCCCAGCTCCTCCTAGATCGGCGGCGGCCACCCCAAATGCACCTTTCTGGTAGCCAACCGCCAAATGCAACTAGTGGGTGATATTTTTATTTTATTTATACATTTAATCTAAGCAGCCCTTGTTATTGGACGATCCCTAAATCAACTTGGGCTCACAAAGATTTCCGAAGCCATTGCTCTAGAAATCTTTTTCCTTTTATAATATTGGTGTCAGATAAATTTTAATTTCATGAATAGAATATAATTTTAATACTATACTATTTTCATGTTAAACATCTTTCATAGGCATTAATAAATTACTAAATAAACTAACAACAATAATAATTTTAATAATAATAATAATAATTATTATTATTATTATTATCAAACGTATTAGAACATAACGAGTTTCGTATAATGGGAAAGCAAAGTCCTGGTCAATTTAACTTAATCCAAGAGGGCATAAATTTTAAAGTTAATTCAAACATAAGATTAAAGAAGTTAGTCTTAGCCATAAAATTTAATACAAACATATACTCAAATTTATGGCTATGCAATAATAAGTTCATCAATATAATGTAGTCAATAAATGCATAATAACAGACTGCGACGCTGGCCACCCACCGGCTAGAGCTGGCCAGCAAGCGACCAGGTTCAGCCGCTCAGCCTCATGAGGTCATGCCGCCAGATGTGGCCACGAATTGACTAGGTCCAGCCAGACCTGGTCAGGGATACTGACAGGTCTCGCTTGGCATGCCACGATGCCGAGCTGATTGGACCGAGCTGGCGGCCAAGTTCCAGCCAAGGCCGGCCGGGACCGGCTGCCGCCAACCAGTCTTGTTGGCAGCGGTCAGCTTTAGCCAACCTTGGCCGGATCTGGTTGCTGTCGACTCACAAAGGAGGGGTGGGTTTTTTTCCTTTTCAATAAATTTGGGCCGTCCCATATTAAAGTTTGGAGTAGAAAACTCTCTCTAGCTCTGGTGGAGAAAAACTTTTTCCTTTTATAAATGGTTACTAAAATGTTCTCCAATGCTAATAATATTGTTAACAACCCACGGTTCACTCTAACAAGTAGTTTGTAAACGATGCTAGTCGATATATTACTTTTAGCATTCGATCATAACTGTAATCAGATTTCAAAACTATTAACCGAAACTCAACCAATAAAATATTTTTATAGGTTTTATGGTGGCTTGTTTTTACTATTTTACGTCTTGTAAAACAGTCAGAATAAAAATAAATTATAGTTATCAAAAGAGCTTATTACTATCCATGATTTAGTAAATAACAGTTGGAGGGAAATTTTTTTCCCAAAACTACCAAATTGGAGGAAAAATAAGGCATATTAACTATAAAAAGGAATTTTTAAATTGTCTTAAATACCCTCATTCTAGTTAAGGTTCGTCTACTGCGGCTACCAAAACCGGTTGATCATGGTCGGGCAGGGAAAATTTGGCTGCGACATGCGAAAGGAGGGCCCATTCTGGCCAGAAAATAGTTAGATATAGTGGACTTAATGCTAAATCTAGATCGTGAACTTTAAATTCTAAATCCTAAACCCCTAACTTATGTAATATCCCAAATTTAGCCACAAAATATAACAGTAATGCTGCCCAAATGCTTTGTTAGGAAGCCATTATCTTCCCCGTGCTCGTCCAGCTGACAACACAAAAAGCTCCACACCTGTAATGACAACCATGAACTAATGCCACTAGTCCTAAAATAACTATAAAAAATACTAGTCAATGAGTTCATAAACTCGTAAGAAAATAAAATTAAAACGCTCCAACAAGGCACTCACAAGGGCAATCTACACCAGCAAGTTTCTTACTGCAGAAAGGAAATCCCCCTAAAATGCACCTTGCCCCTGTACTGACCTGTACCCATCAAGACACGGTCAATTAGCGCCGTCTTTATACGTCCATCCTGCCAGTTTCAAACTCATAAGACAAGATTGAGTACACCACGGTCATGACATGTATATACTACACTTTCCCTAGGTGTGACAAGCTCTAGACATAAAAAGCAAATAATTTGTCCATATCCCCTTATAAAGATAAGCGTTGTCTCCCCTTAGGGAGTCCAGTGCGCACTTCGTCTCCTCTACTTACGGAGTTTGATGTGAATGATGTATCCCCTCCCATTACAGAGCGACTGTTCGTCTCCTCCCCTTAGTCTAAGGCGTACAAGTAGCCAAAGAATAATCACTAGCCTCGTAAGGCAGGCACATAACATTCATGTCCATCTACATTGATCACACCACATAGGAATCAGCAAAACATACATAGTAAGTAGATTCTTTGCAAAATTTGCCGCTTAGCTCATTTTGCAATATAAACAAAAATATGGATAGAGTAGAGTGAAAAATCATTAGTGAGTTCTAACGGACCCGTCACCCAATGATCTTGCAATGAGTTTGGTCCTCAGTAACTCATGAAAAGTATAAAATAACAGCATCCTAACTAGCAAAGAGGAAATGCCGGCAAGGTAAAGCATCTAACTGAACCTCACAGAGGTGACTAATAGGAGCAAAAATAAACATAATACAAGGAGTACAACTAGATTCAGCTTCTACCACTTGTTAGCTGCCCTGGCTCCGACCAGCAGAGGCAACTAGTTATGGCCATTGCTAGCCATTATCGCAACTGGCAGCCATATTTGGCCGCCCCTGCCACAGCCAGCCAAGGGTGCCCAAGCAATTTTAAATCAATTAAAACTTTTGTGTAACTAGTCTTAGTTTGTCAAGCTTAAGTCTTTAATTAAGTTTGGCTTGATTAGGGTTTACTCATTGCTTTGATTTGTTTGTAACTTTTGTTATTATTTCTTTGTCACAATCACACAAACGTATCAACTTTGGTTGGGATCAAATTTGTATTATTTGCAATCTTATTATATCTCTGACAAGTCGAATTTTTAGCCTATAAACACGTAAATCTAAAATACCAATATAAACTAACCATCAAAATATTTTATACATACTTTTTAAAATTTGGTCATCCATGTATTTTAATGCCTGATAAATAGCCTCCAAACATTGTAAAATCTAAAAGTCCACCTCAAAAACCTAAAATTTTACTCGATTGACATTGTGAAGTTTTATTTCACTATGTTAATTAATAATCGATATACGAGGGAAATAATGAAGGATAGAAACAACAAACAATTCCAATGCATTTTGAAAGAATGATACAAGCTACTTCAAAACTTGTATCGGAAGGTCCAAGATTCATTTAGGGTCCTCATTGGTTGGCATGAAAACAGTGTAAATAAAAAAATAATTTCATTAAAAATGAAAATACAATGAAATAAACTGACATGGAAATTTTAAAGGCTTACTTCACATTCTTGAATAGTAGAAAAATAAAATAAAATAAAAATACTTTCCCACGTGTATCTTCTATAATTTCCTCCAATTTGTTTTGCTCTTCATAAGAAAAAGTTACTTTGTAAAATTTTTACACATAATTCCTTTGACCGAAAATAAAATTTTTTTGACTAAATTTCTGGACAACCAAACAAGAAAATTTTTATCTCAAGATTTTACATTTCTTTGATGTGATTTCAGGGCAACTAATTAAACCTAAAACAATAGCAACCCCACCCCTGAACTTACAAAACAATAGTATCACGTTCACATGTACAAAATTTTAAGTTTACAAAAGATATAATCACTGTTCCATGTAGTCTCTTTTTTAGAAAATATAGTTACTGTTTTGTTAATATCAACTGATCCAATAAAGTCATTAATTCATACAGGATGAAACCAAAGATAGTTTTAGGTTAAGTACAAGATTGATCGTAAAGCCATCTTAACTCGCCTTTTGACACATTTACTCGTAAATACAAAAGTGGCTTTAATGCTTTTACTGTCATTATCATCCCAGGCTTCACAATTGCGCGCAATGTATACCACTCTTGCGAGAATAGGATGTCTCTGGGCTCCATCCATCATCTCGCTCTCATGAGGGCTTCCTTCAGCACGAATACGTTTATGCTGATGCTCCGAACTGACAAACCGCTGCATTGCTGCAGATCAGCCTATCTTATCTCCATGATTTTGGATGTCATCAACTACATGGCTGGCAGCAATGTCAGGTATGTTAAGAATGAGGTCATTTGTTGACTGGAAAAAATGCTCAGGATCTTCCTGAACAGAAGGGACAATAGCATCTGTGAGTTCAAATGGACTGCCAGTGAAAGGCATTGTCATGGGTAAAATACCATGAAGGGTTGGAAACCATGGATTAGCTCCTGTCACTCTCTTGACAGTGCCTTCATCCATTTTCACCTGAAATAAGCATGCTTTTAAGATTCTTAACAGAAGTTGATAGCCATTTTACAGTGAGGTAAGCTTTCTGCAATCAGACCTTTGCTCTGAGTGTTTCAACATCTGCTTTCAAGATTCTGTTATCCACAGCAGCTTCATTGAACTTTTGGCTCACATTGATCAAACGCTTCAGCAATGAAGGGTTTTCAACTCTCAACTGAGAAACCTGCAAAAACAAAGAAAATAAATACTTGATTAAAAATGTCTAAGGTACAAGTTCAAATTAACATGAAACTAGATTAGACATGATAAAAATACTCATATGAGTAATTTACATTGACTGCCAAACAAAATCAACCAATTCCAAGTCATAAAACTACTCATAAATGAAATTCTGACAGCTGAAAAGATTTGAGATTAGACAGTTTAGACCCTAGCAAAATGAAGAAACAGTCCTCTTTAGGAAAGTGGGAATTGTGCAGAAGAGAAGGCAATCAATCCGCTCAGATGTCATCTCATCTTTGGGAGAAACTGAATGCCACATTGGAGTTTGGATGAGCGTCTCCACTTCAAGTAATGTAAACTGACAATCAAACAGTAAGCATCCAAATCTTGCAGACATCTTGATTGTGTAAGCGTAGACAAATCCGACTTATATGTGCTTGCTTCTCGGCCCTGCCCTTCAACACCAATTCTGCCAACTAGTATGCCACAAGGAATGCAATAAGTTCAGTACCTACATACAGCTTAATGATCTAGGCATCAACAAACATTGAGTTAGGCGAAGGAAAACTATCACACACTGAAGAAGATGATAAATGAGTCCTTTGTGCCTAAAGCTTGGATGAAATATTTGGCACTATAATTATCAACTGCTTAGCAATGATGTGGACCGGAAAAATCACAAGGAGTTCAAATAAATAATAGAAATTTCTACAAGACTAATCTTTAAATAACATCATTCTATGCAGCTCATTTCCACTCTTTAAAGATTAGTTAATTATGAGTGATGATGAAGCATATGCCAAAGTGTGTACATGTCCGTGAACATTAGTTAATGAAAGTACATTGAGGCAATTAGATAATTTCAGTGCTTGACTGGGCTCCATTAGGAAAAGACCCAACACAAAAGCCTGCAATTATTTTCCGATGACGGAAAACATTCTATGTATTGTAGTTTATTAATTTCATGTTTCCTAATTATATCAGAAGTGTATTTTATGAGTTTCTAGTTGCATTAAAAGTTGTTATATATTCTTGTTTTGAGTCTTATTTAGTTGTTTTCCTATTAAAGGATTAAATCTTATTTAGTAGTTTTCGAATTAGAGGTTTATAAGTTTTATTTACTTCTTTCTACTTGAACTAGGAAGATGTTAACTTCTATAAATACAGCACATCGTAGGCCTTTGAGCCATTTACATCAATGGAAGAAATAAAGTTAACTTTCTAGTTCTAAGTTGCTTTAGTTATAGTTTTTTTATCATTAATCTTCTTCTTCTTCATCAAAGTTGAAGTAAACAAGTGAAGAAGGTACAGGTGGTACTGTATGTCTCTTTTATACTTTAAAGGATTTCATCACTTTCAAATCAAATTTTAAGTCCACTGGTCGCCGCAGATCTGTGTTGCCAAAAAATTCAGTTAAAAATAGCTAATTACTACAATTTTTCCATTGCCTGACATGTTTTTTCCAAAGATAGAATATCTTGTCTCTAGAAGAGAAATAAAAAAGAATTGACCTGGACTTCAAGTTCACTAAGATGTGCTTGTTTCGTCCTCCGAGTTCTAGCAGATTCTATATTTGAAATCATCCTGAACCAAAAGAGTAATTAAAAACAGGAAGGATGTAGAAAAGGCCACTCACTATAAACTTTTGGTGCTTATAAATTTCATGTTTCCTCCAAAAGAATGCCAAATTCAAATTCTTTTAAGCATTATAAATAAACTAATCAATGCAACACATTTCTTACTTCCTATGAGTACCTTCGTACATGCCTCACATGAGCAGGATCCATAAGCCCAATTGTCTCATCTTCTGCATCAACTTCGCCATCATCTGATTGCTCTGGAGGAGCAACTAGCAGTAGGCTTTGTCTGATTGCCAGGCTGATTTTGCATATCTGGTTGGTAGGATAGGATTTCTGGTTGTCCCGCATGCAACAGATTTCTCTGAATTGCAAACATGATATTTCCATTTACAAAAGTGAAAGATGAACAAGCTCACTTTGTTACTTGCTATGAAATGCTATATAAATAACATAACAAGAGAAGTCTAAGTGCTGATGAGTAAGCCAGTCTTCGCCTCCAACATTTGTTAAAATGTCTATTAAACCAATGTAAGGAATGTATGTCAGTAAAATATATAAATTCAAAAACAATGGCAATGGATAAAGCCCAAGTTACGCGCATGTAAACACCTTTTTGCAGCCTTGCATGCATCTTATATACATAGGGCTTCAAATGACAATAAAATAATGGTGACATCAATCACCTCCTCTGAGTGAGACCACATACACAATGAGAGAAGTTGATAGGAAACACCACAGCGTGTGTCTCCATTCAATTTAGTATAAACATTTTCATTTATGTGCAATAGATTCTAGGTCCTTTATTTCATCGTTCACCAGAAGTTTGGAAAGAAGACAAGGGATCCAGGCTTGGAAAGCTTGCGTTACTGTGTTTATCCAACTTCATATCATTTTCAACTAGCATCATAAATGGGGAGCCTACATGTCATCCCATTCAATTGTTCCCATATTACACCCAAGTTCAGCTTCAAGCTTAAGTGAAATGATTCATTAATTTATTCTATAGTTCTATAGTTCATGCTGTCAGTTAACATCATTCTTCCTATATGCTTATGCCATTTGTAATCCTGAGCAACACCTTTTCCCTTTGCATGCCCAAATTTTTGAACAACCATTCATACTTTACAACAACCTTTCAATATGACACTCTGCAGCTCAACAACAGACAGAGATTTGTGAACATTAATTACCACTCTAAGCATTGTTCCAATATTAGAACCATAAACTTCAGACTTTGCATTAGGTATTGTGATTGAATTTAAAAGCTCGTTTAAACAATGGTCCACTATGTGAGCCAAACATCTGATCCCAACTACAAGAGAAACAAGACACCACAGAAAGTCCTCTAATTTCTCACATTAAAGAGTGAAAAGGAGCATTATACTAACAACTTGCAAGTCAAGCTGCAACATTTTCCGTGATGTGTCCAAGAGAAAAACAATAACGACCAACCATGTTCATTGAATTTCTATGTAAATAAGAAATGAGAAAGAAATCTTTACAACCATCCACTAAGCATTACCTTTCAAAAAGTACAAAAATAGGCAAGGCCAAAGATTTAAAGCATCCAACTCCAAAACAATGAACACCATACAAAATTAAGTGCCCCCATAATAGAACATGTACCTTTTTCCATAGCTTGTGCTCCCATTTGTGAAGTGTCCAAAGAAGGTGATCCTTTATTAGACAAAGGAGAACTTACTTCATTCTTCAAACCAGACGCCTCCTGCAAAACACTGCTACTTTAACAAAAGGCAGCAAATATTGTCCCAAATAAATCAAAATTTTCAGCCACAACAGTTACATGACTGGCTACTTTCCTTGCTTCCCCTAACAATTTTTTTAAAAAAGACAAAGTGATATTCACATTAATCTAAATAATTACCAGCCCCAACAACCTTAACGACAGTCACAATAACCAACTATCAATACAAGTCAATCGAAAACCATACTATCTAGATCTAATATGCCATTTAGTTGCGAAAGGAATTTTTTTATGAAATCTCAAGGAAATTTTTGTCGCAAATTTTTGTTTTTTACAATTATAAAAAGTGACAGAACTTATATGAAGTAATGTTTGGCAAGTTGCAGTTATCTAGGGATTTTTACTTGAAATAAAATGTGGTCGACCACTTTCTTTTATGAGAGTGATTTCAAATATTCTTATATTAAATAGCTTTCAAATCTGGGGACCTATTCAAATAATATAATTGTGGTTTTTATATGTAAACTAAATTGTCCTCATCATCCAACCATCTTTATAATCCAATAACTGATATTAAGTTTAACTTACATATCAGTTAAACTTAATATCAGTTATTTATATAACTGATATTAATATGTAAGTTATAAGTTAAACTTAATATAATGGGGCCGAAGGGTGGCGACTTTTATGGGACTTTGGCCAAAAGGGTGCCGGTGTAATAAGTTGTCCGAAAGTGACCGCCAAATGTGGGCGGCTTCAACTTTTGAAGTGGAAAAAATATTTTATTTACAAAATATGATAAAAATACAAATACAAATGCTGTCCATGTGTCTTCCACCCCATTCTTATTACCTAAGTCACATTTTTGTATCATAAATAATACTTACCCCTATTTCATTACATTGGTGGAGAATGAGGGTGAAGAACATCCCCATAGCGTGACTCCCTTTCAGACTTGAGAGAATATTTGATTTTAGGTTGGAAAAAAATATTTAAACTTGATTTTAACTTGTAAATTAGAAAAAATGTTTTCTCATGGACGAGTCTAGATTAGATTATTTCTCGCAAACCCATCTACTATATTTACATTCTTTTTTATTTTTTAGGCAATCCTCTCCACCCACACACACCTCGAACCTCCGTACCCTCACCCAACACACACACACACACACTTATAACACGAATCTTACACAAGAACTCCCATGAGGTAATAAACACGTAGTTTTAAATATCATATCGCACCATCGAGTTGTATCCCATATCTCACATACCGCCACAGTTTTAAATATCATATCGCACCATCGAGTTGTATCCCATATCTCACATACCGCCACAGTTTTAAATATCATATCGCACCATCTACTTGTATCCCATAGCTCACATACCGCCATCAAATCTGGTGTGATTTAAACTTTTCTACTATTTTAAATGATACCTACTTTCTTAGCATGAAATTTTCACAAAATTAATTTTTTTGTTGAAAATTTCTATATTTTAATCCTTATTTAATAAAATATTGATGCAACGCCACTGCACTCCATAGTTAGCACTACAGTACTAACACTAGGTTCACGTGGGCTTCGGCCTTGACCAAGGTCACGACGCTCTATAGCTACAGTGTGCGCAATCAATTTTTTTAAAACTACCACCGCCTCAACTTTTTCCTCCTCTTCCCCCCATACACTACTGCCTCTTCCCTCCCTACAACCCTCTTTCACCTTCTCCACCCTTCTCCTCACTCCTCCACACCTTCCGTACCTTATTTCCAGAGCCAGATTGCCCCCCATTTTGGTATAGCATCGTGTTTGTGTTCGGGCACAAGATCGTTGCCCCCGCGAATCACGTTTGTGAGTCAGGTTAAAGGAGTGGGTTTGGTGGGACCAAAAGCGCCCTTGCCGTACAAAGAAACATTGCAAGCTAGAAAATAAATAAAATGCCACGAGCGAGGAAAGACACGGGAATTTTTACATGGTTCCTTAGGGTTCAACTCGAATCCCTAATTCTATACATTCTAACTTAACAAATGCATGCATTTTTGTATCGGATATTTTAGCTTTCTATAAGTGTATGACGCATAACCATAAAATTACAAAATTGACAAATTCTGAACTCTAAGTGCAATAAAGAATCAACATCATCGTCGCCAACTCATCAAATACATTTCATATTCATCTTCTTAATTCTAATAACTTGATACATATAAACTATAGGTAATTTTGCTTCGTATATTCTTCAGCAGATTACTTACGACCAATTAAAATGAGGTCATAGAATCATGTTCATTAATGAAATGCATCAAATATATATATTCAATATATAGGAACACGCCTTAAAAAAAGGGATGAACATCATCAACATCCAATATTAACATAAGCCTGGGCAAAATGCTTATGCATAATTTGTAATGATAAACAGGAAAAATGAAAAACCTGCTATGAGCACAAGAACCAGGAGGAAGCACTGTTGCATTTTGGACATAAATATATACACGAATATATAATTGTATCATATGCTATAATTTATAATTAGCCTAAATTCAAGTGATCTATTAAAGTTAAGTTTAAAGGGTCATTAATATAGGTATGGATTTAAATGTATAGATACTATTTTTGTAATTTCTCTTCTATAATGGGTTGAATTAAAATTATGAAAAATAGGGTTATAAATAGGGGGGTTATTGTCCCAAAATTCATAAGTAGTTTTTCATTCTGACATCTCAGTGTCCAGAAACTCTGGTCTCGAAGAAATAGTACTGAATTTGAAAGATCAAAATCATAAAGAAGTGAAGTATCATTTTGTTTTTACGAATTCAAGTACGCTTCTGTTGGTAAATTTTATTTTTTGATGATTTAATATGAAGAAGAATAAGGTTTTATGGTGATGGTTTTATAATCTGTATAATTTGATTAAACTTAAAGTTTTGTTTTTAAAGTTTCAAAACCAACAGGTGGCATTAGAGCAACTTCATATTAGATCATTTAAGATTAATTCGATTTGTATTTAATTTTGGATAAAGATTGAGAAAAGATAGCTCTCAAAATAAAATTTTATTGAAACTGTTTATTTCCATATCACATGTAGATCTAAGGATTCAGGATTCCAAAATAATACTAGTTTGTAAGAGGGAATAAATTTATATGGTCTTCAACCCATTTAGAGTTTACCAAAATTCAGTACTAGTTATTGTCATTTTCAAAAATCGGATTAAAGGAAAAGACAAGAAATTTGAATATGGGATATTTATTCTCAAATCAAGGTCCTCTTTTGGTAAAATATCAAGTGAAAAAAATAAAGCTATAAAAGGTTATAATTTCAAAATTTTCCAAATAAAGATACTTTTATAACCTTTTTCAATTTTATGTTATTTGAGATTATTAAATTCAAATTATGGCTCATTTATAATTAAAATTTTAGAATTTATTAATGACTATAATATGCTATCAAAATAGCCTCTTTTGTGAAAATTAATTTATTTTTTAATATTAAGACGGTTGTGGGTATTTGATTAATATGAATATTTAATCGGCCCAAAGGAAGGTTAATATTTGACAGAATTATATATTCATTTATGGTAATAAATATAGGATAATTATCAAGATTTTGTGTGAATAATAAAGCGGCCTAACGGAAGGTTTATTTGTTGACAAGATTTATTATCAATATTTAATTGCTATAGTAAGAGTACTACTTATAAATTAATATTTCTGTCCAAGGACTAGATAATAATGTTGGGCTAGGTATCTGTTGATGGGATTAACCATTGTTTGAATTATTAACTTTATTATGTGCATGTTATTTTGTTCTATTTTCAGTTAATTAATCTGCTTCTATGATTTCTACCAGCATTAACTCAGTTCCAATACTTACAGATAATTTTAAGGAATGGAAAGAGAGCATGATGATCGTTCTTGGCTGCATGAATCTTGACCTTGCATTAAGGAGTGAACAACCGACTTCTCTTATGGACAGAAGTTCCATTGAGGGAAAACGGGACATTGAGAAGTGGGAATGTTCAAATCGCATGAGTCTTATGATCATGAAGCACGGAATCCAGAGACCTTAAGGGGCAATGTGTCTAAGAAGGTTATTACAGCCATTGAGTTTCTTAAAGAAATTGAAAAGCATTTTGTAAAAAACGACAAGGCTTATTGTTGTTTCTTTTGTGGTAAACCTGAACATATGAATAAGGAATACACTAAGCATCACGCTTGGCATGAAAAGAAATGTCTATTTCTTAATTTTGTTTGTTCTGAGGTTAATTTACCTTTAGTGCCAATACACGCTTAGTGGCCAGTATTCGGGTGCTACTACTCACATAAATGTGTCAATGTAGGGTTGCCTGAGCTGCTGAAAGCCAAATGATACGGAAAGACTCATCTATGTGGGTGATGGCAACTCAATTGTAGTTGAAGCAATAGAGACTTTTAAATTATTATTGAAGACAATATATTATTTGGATTTAAAAGAGAAATATGGAGTAGCCGTCTTTTAGACAGAATTCGGTTTCTATTTCTATATTGGACAAATCTGGTTACTCTTATTTATGTAGAAATAATAAGTTAAGTCTTTTTTCTAAATTCAACTATTGTGGGTACGGGCTCCATGTCTTTTTATGATAATCTACATTTATTTTATAATATTGCATCTTTTAATGATATTTTGCATTTGGGTTTAAGTGGTATGAAAAGAAAATTAACAAATAAGAATTAGTCTTACTCTAGCACAAGTGTTTAGGATACATTTCCAAACAAAGAATTGAACAACTTATGTTAGATGAAATTCTTCATTCTGTTAATTTATCAGATTTTCAAGTCTGTGCTGAGTGCATTAAGGGAAAACAAACAAATAGAAGGAGACTAGGTGCCAATAGACCGTCAAGCGACTTAAAATTAATACATACGAACTTTTGTGGGTCATTTCCTTTGGCTTCTTAGATTGGTCAACAATATTTTATTACGTTCATAGACGATTATTTTCGTTATGGTTACATTCATCTCAATTATGAGAAATCTCAAGCATTGGACTTGTTTAAGGCTTATAACGCTGAAGTTGAGAACCAACTTGACAAAACTATTAAGGCTATATAATCTGATTATGGTGGTCAATACTATAATATATATGATGGATAAGGTGTATAACGTCAAGGAATCATCCTACAATACACAATGTCAGGTACTCCTAGCATACGAACATTTGTGGGTCATTTCCTATGGCTTCTTAGAATGGTCAACAATATTTTATTACGTTCATAGACGATTATTCTTTTTATAGTTACATTTATATCAATCATGAAAAATCTCAAGCATTCGACGTATTTAAGGCTTATAAGGCTGAAGTTGAGAACCAACTTGACAAACTATTAAGGCTATCCGATCTGATTACGGTGGTGAATACTATAGTAGATATGATGGATCAGGTGTATAACGACCGAGACTATTTGCCAAATTCTTAGAAGAGTGCAAAATCATCCTAAATACACAATGTCAGGTACTCCTAGCATGAATGGTGTTGCTGAGAGACGAAATCAAACATTAAAAGACATGGTGATAAGTATGATTGCTCACACTACTTTACCTGATTCACTCTGGGGTGAGGCACTAAAGAGAGCAGCATATCTTCTTAATAAAGTATCGACAAAGGCAATAGTTAAGACCCCTTATGAATTATGTACTGGAAAATAACCTAGTATTAAGTATTTATGCATTTGGGTTTGTCCAGCTGAGGCAAGGCCTTATAGGCCAAATAAAAGGAAACTAGACTCAAGAACAGTTAGCAGCTATTTTGTTGGGTACTTTGAACCGTATATAGTGTATACGTTTTATGATCCCACGACAAGGTCATTCTTTAGATGAGAAATGCACAATTCTTTGAGGACGTTCAGTTTGGAGGGGGAAATGAAGTTAGAGATTTTGTTTTCATAGAAAAATCAGTTTCTCTTTCCATGATTTTTCTTGACAATAATCAAGATCATATTCTAGATGTTGTTCAAGACACAATACGAGAATTATAAGACAATGCTGGCAATCGCCCTAATCACAATCATCACGTTATACCTGAAGAGGAAAATCAACAACTTGAAGAGGAAATATCATTGAGAAGATTCACAAGAAAAAGGAGAAATGCAATTTCAGATGATTATATCATCTGTCTCCAAGAAAATGAGGATAACATTGGAAATATGGAAGATGATCCAATCAACTTTCATCAGGCCGTGAAGAGTTCTAATTCTCAAAAGTGGATTGATGTCATGAATGAAGAGATAAAATCCACGAAAGCTAATGACGTTTGGTATCTTGTTCCATTGCCTGAAGGTGTAAAACCTATTGTTGTGAAGGGCTTTACTCAAAAGGAAAGCGTCGATTATAATGAGACTTTTTCTCCAGTTTCATCGAAGGACTCATTCAGAATAATTATGGCATTAAAGGCACATTTTCATCAAGTTATTCTCTCATTCGGTTTTGAGATGAATGTGATTAATGATTGTATATACCATAAGTTTAGTGGGAGTAAGAATATTTTTCTTTTTTATATGTTGATGATATATTGTTTGCAGGTAATGATATAGGTTTCGTGCATGACACCAAGAGATTTTTATCAAAGAAATTTGAAATAAAAGATCTTGGAAATTCGTCTTTTGTATTAGGAATTGAAATACATTGGGATCTCTCTCGATGCATACTCAAATTATCACAAAAGACCTATATAGAAAAAGTGCCTAAGAGATTTGGCACACAAGGTTGTAAACGAGGAGATACCCCTATTTCTAAAAGAGACTAACTCAATCTCAATCAATGCCCTAAAAATGACATAGAAGGAAAGGAAATGTAAAAGATTCCCTATGCTTCAGCAGTGGGAAGTCTTATGTATGCTCAAGTATGTACGCGTCCAGATATTGCTTATATTGTTGGAATCATGGGCAGATATTTAAGTAATTTGGGATTGGATCGTTGGAAAGTAGCCAAAAGAGTCATGAGGTATCTTCAGAGAACAAAACATTACATGCTTACATATCAGAAGTCAAATCAACTTGAGATCATTGAGTATTCTGATTCTGATTTTACTGGATGTCAAGATAGTTGTCGATCTACTTCTGGCTATGTCTATCTGCTTGCTAGAGAAGCTATTTCTTAGAGAAGTGCTAACCAAACACTCATAGTTTCTTCCACCATGATAGCTAAATTTATAGCTTGTTATGAGGCATCCAATCATGGAATATGAATGCGAAACTTTGTCACAGGGCTGCATATTGTTGATAATATTAAAAGACTATTTAAGTTATTTTGTGACAATCAGTCAACAGTATTATATTCGAACAATAACAGGATAGTGATCAAGTTCTTTGCTGTGAAAGAAAGAGTTCAAAGTGCTAAAGTTTCTATAAAGGATATTGGGACAAACTCCATAGTTGCAGATCCGCTTACTAAAAGTTTACCGCCCAAGGTCTTTCATGAGCATGTTTCTCATCTGGGTGTTGTATCATTTGATGATATATTACTTTAGTGCGAGTTTATTTTGTTTGTCAATTGCAGTATTTGGTTTATGGTTCACTCTACTTTGCTGATCTCATAAAAGTTAGACCAGTTGAAAATAGGCATGTTTAGATCAAATTACATTTAATTTTCATGCTACACATCCATACTTGATCTATGTCATTTAATTATGTTGATGTATGTGAGCATGGACATGTTTAGTTATGATAAATGTAACAAAAATCATCTAAATCATATATTAATATTAATTAATGGACAAGATTGTTAATTTTGGAATAATAGCGTATGTTATTTTGGAGCTCATAAGGTTATATACAATTATTTGTGTATATATAGTCTAAGTTGGAGATTGTTAGATTTTGGACATAAATATATACATGAATTCATAATTTTATCATATGCTTTTATTTATGGTTCGCCTAAATTCAATTGAAGTTAAGTTTAATGGCCATTAATATATGTATGGATTTGTATGTGTAGATACCATTTTTTGTAATTTCTCTTTTATGGTAGGTTGAATAATAATTATGAAAAATAGGGTTACAAATAGGAGGGTTATGGTCCCTAAATTCGAAAGTAATTTTTTTCTGATATTCCATCGTCTAGAATCTTTGGTCTTGAAGAAAAAGAATTGAATTTAGAGGAACCAAATCATAAAGAAGTGAAAAATCATTTTGCTTTTATGGATTCAGGTATGCTTCCTTTGTTAAATTTTATTTTTTGATGAATTAATATGAAACAGAGTAAGGTTTTATGGTGATGGTTTTATTATCTGAATAACTTGATTAAAATTAAAGTTTTGTTTTTAAAGTTTTAAAACCAACAAGCAAATCTGAGCAATCTTGGCCACTTTCCTCAGCAAAAAAATAAAGTGATATATGAATGCCTCAATGTGTTAATGTAAGAAAGATTGAAGGACTTGTAGGGGGAGAGACATGTTCTCTACCTTCTTCTATAGGAGTGGATGCAGATCGCCATTAATTGTTTCATTTAGGCATCCCTTAACTCCACGTTCATTCATCTTTTGGGGGATAGATGCAGATAAGAAAATGTATGCTGCGAAATTATTATACTCTTTAAATTTGTAAACACATGGCCATGTTCTTATCATAGTTTAAAAACTCAAAACTCGACCCAGACGTGTCATGGTGTAGAGTTGTCTCCAAGCCAACTTAGAGTCAGCTATATTAAATTTTAATTATGTAAATAAATAGTTGTATAAAATTAGTATATATTGTTATTTTAACACTTGAAATTAATAAAGATAATATGTTCCGATAATTTTTTTAACTTGATTCAATGAGTCAATTATAAAATCAGTCTTTATGTAGTAATTGATGCAGTTGTATTAGTGGAGTCAAAAAATTTTAGAACTATGGTTCTCAGAACCATAAAAAATAATTATAATAAAATTCCAACAAGTTTTCTTAATACTAAATGCAATTAGGGTTTCAAGTTTATTTAACACTAAATGCAATTGGATTTTAAAGTGAATTTTAAATTGGGGGTCCAAAACATGTTTAAATAAATTTCAATTTGGAATTGGACCTCTAATAAGAGATACATGAAATAGATTGACACCCCACTAAACAAATTTCAATTTGGAATTGAACTGCTAAACATGAACTTTAGAATAAGAGATATTCACCGGGCAAAGGGCACCTCCTCTAATAAAGGTTTCAAGAACCCATTGACATCCCAAACTACACGAGAAATAGGTCTTACTGGTAAAGTGGTCATTTACCAAAAGGTTTAGCATAATTGGTGAACAAAAAAAACAAACTGAACTAAAACCAAACCATCAATTTGTTCGGTTCCGAAATAATTCAATTCAATTTTCGTAGGGCTGAAGATAAACCAAAAACAATATTGATATTTTGGTTGGAACCGAACTGTACAAAATTAATCAAAATACCTGAATTTTTTAAACATATTCAAAAATCAATATTTAATATTAAATTGCCATAAAATTATAATGTTTTATGATTAATTCTTAAGTGTTTAATATGTTCTATAAGTTTAAAATTAATTATTAAATTATTATGTTCATTAGTTTAATGATATAATTTTTATTAAACAATTAAACAAATCTATTTTTCATTACTTATAATGTACTTCAATCATTCAGTTACCAAACCAAATTAACTGAAATATTTTGTGCAATTTGGTTTGCTTTTGGTTCTTAAATTGGGTCATTAAATCGAGTTCATTTAATTTGGTTCAGTGAATTCAGAATCGAATTAATCGACCTCAATTTACCCAGGACCGAAAATTTACTTTCCCAGCTACATGAAATGATTTTTGGAAGTCCACAAAGTATTCCAATTTTTCGGCTATGTACCTACACACATGGCCAATCAACTTCCTAAGAGTATTAATCCAAGGTAACTCTTGGTTTTATTTCTTCCTCTATGGTGAGTGACTGAAGTTAAGAGAGTAGCTCTCTAAACACATCAACATCTAGTCAATTTATCACCACTTACATCAATATAAAAGTAATAACATCTTAAACAAACGTTACAAAGGTCAATATCAAAGTTAATAAAAGAAATTTTTACAAGTTATTATTTTGTACAAAGCTGCATGAGGAAAATATTTTTCACAATTGCTTAGTGGATGCAAAATCAGGCATACTAAACAGAAAGGGAGGAATTTTTTGAATTGCTAAATTGATGTTTAGATCTCTTTGAGGTCCTTAAAGAACAAAACTTATAAACTTATAAATTTATAGTATGAACTACTTTTCTTATTTAATGTAACTCTTGAGGGGGATGTGGGGCAACATTCACATCAGATGATTTTCAAAGGGCTCATAGGTAACCCATCCAAAGATTTTTTTTGCTAGTGCCATAGCTAAGAAATTACTTAAGTTAAGGCAGGTTTAATATATAATTCTTTTAGGTCAATCTTACTAAAAATATTATATATGTAAATTATTTCAAAAAATAGTACATTATAATTATTGTATTTTGTATTGAAATTAACCATGATTATCATGAAGTACATTATCCATTCTCTCCTATATGTAAATTTTTTCCCTTTTTCTTATCTTAAGAGAAAAAGGAGGAAATAAATGAATTGTACATCGTGGAGCACTAGAGTGCACTGTGAAGTAATAATGATTATTTTATGATCAGCACGTAGGCATAACTATACTTAATTTAGATACAAATTAAATACTTTACTTAATATTACTTTTTATATATAATTTATTAAATATATCTACTTTTACTTAGGTTAACTATTTTAAGATTTTCATGTCAATTATACTATTTTTATGCCAACTAACTGGACCCTTAGAAAAAAAGAATGTGTCAAGTCCGACTTGACCGAAGTATGGCGAACATAACTAATTGGTCATGGCCACAGCCAACATAACCAATTGGTCATGGCTGCAGCGGGCATATAGGGAAACCCTATGCCAAGGGATGGCCAATTCTAGCCAAGAGGACCCTCACCCCACTCAGCTGCCAAACAGCAAGACCATCCTTGGCCTTGTGCAACTAGTTCTAAGTCCAGACAACCATATGTATGTTTTCAATGTTGGGTTAGTCTCACATCGGTCGTATAAGAAATTAGTGTCTTCTATATAGTCTAATGAAAAAATCTTAATCATTAAGCTAGTTGTTGGATTAAGAAAAACTCATAACACCTATTGCAAACCCCTTTTTGGGCCCAATAATGGTATCAAAGCTATTGTCAGCTTTGGTGTTTACCTACGCGAATTATAAAAGTCTTCCTTGTGGGTTTCTGATTGATAATTTACGGAGAGTTTGTTAGAGGATAATTTTCTTTCAGGTGTAGTCTTTCACTCGATGTGTAAATGAGAGAATGTAGTGTTAGTCTTACATCAGCCGTGAAATAAATTATTGATTTGCATATAGGCGGATAATAGGAAAACTTATTTTTTAGCTAACTTTTAGACTAAAAGAGGCTCATGATACTTATTGCAAATCATTTTTTATGCCCAAAGGGCCCAAAATTACGGCGACTGAATCCATCTGCCTTGGCCTTATGACACCATGATTTGGATGCCTCAAGGCTAGGAGAAATTGAGTTTGGCTCTTGCTACCCGAGCTAGGTCAACCAATGCTAAACGTTGTGGTTGTAATATTAGTCTTACATCTAATATGTAGGTAGATAAGATCTAGTATATTAATAGGTTGTGTATTTATAGAGTTTCAACTTGTATTATAAAGAGTATCATAACCAACCAAGGACCCACTTTGCATGGTAGGCCGTACAAGACCAAACTAATCAAACCAAACTCTGAGGATGGAATTTCCTAATTAAAAATAAGATAAGTAGATTGCAAGATCCCCTATTAAAAAATTTATTATCTAATACCTACAAGTGTAAGATCTAACATACTATTTAGATGTATACTTCATTTTTAATTTGGAGTTTAGTTTACATATATAATTCAGTTCATCAATTTGTGCTTACATCAGGACGTTATAACGGTGGGTGGTGGTAGATTTGATCAACTGGGCTAGTGGCAGATTTGGTCACCCAGGCAAGAGCAATTGTGAGGAACCTTGTCTCAAATCAATAGAGAGTGAACATTAATTTAATTCTATAAATAGATTACAATTTAATTTTTTCTATATCATTGGACAAGGTGGCCACTAAATAATATTTGTTCCCTTAAGTCTTTTTGGAGTTGTCAAGCGTGCATAAAAATGTAGTTCCCAATTTGTTTGAATCGAAATATTTTTATGCCATCATATTTTATAATAGACATTGGGTTGCCTGAGTCATGGCTCACACAACCTTGTCTAAGCCTGATTAGGCTCACACAACCTTTACTAAGCCCATCTAATTTTCTCAACCCATCTAATTCTCCTCGAGTCAGAGTTTTACAATAGCGAACTAGTCGGTTCAACCGTGGGTTCGAGTTTAGTAAGTTTAATGAAGTGCATGTTAAATCAAGGCCAACCGTGAGTAATGAGCGATGAGGGTCAAATGTACCTAAATATATGATGATTACATTAAAAAGATGATGAGAAATGAGTTATAAGAGTATATGATAGTATACAAGATTTTTTAATGTATTTGATTATATAATTATTTTTACGCCGAACAACGCATTAGGACATGTTACAGAGTAGGTTAGGTGGGTTATTATAAAACATATCATTGTGATGTTCTATGTTATATTTTTTTAGATTTGTTTTTGGAATTATTATGAGTAAGTTATTATTTTTTACTCGAGTTGGACTGAGTCAAGTTTTATTCATGAAACTACCACCGAACTTCACCTAACACTTTACCCCAACCCCGCGATCACTGCCGTGCCGCCCCTAGCCTCCCCAGCCGCCGCCCGCCACTTTTTGTAACTTTGGTTTGGTTTAGTTTGGAAATCGAACCAAACCGAACAAAAAATATCAAAAAATTAATAAAACTGTAATTTGTGTTTTGTTAACATTAATTTTTTTGATTTATTTGTAATTTACTTGAGATGTTTAATATAATATTTATGAATATTTTTGAATGTGATTATGATGGTTAAGCATGTTATAAATTTGTTTATTATAAAAATAATAATTAATTTTACTATAATCATAATAATTTCATTTTTTTAATCAATCAAATTGAAGTGAAACAAACCAAAATGTTTCGATTCAATTCATTTCGGTTTTGGGAGAAGTTCGGATTCAAGCAAAATTTCACATGTCAAACACATGTTCGGCAATTCAATTCAGAATGCTCTGCACTAAAGGGGACCACCAAGAAGAAGAAAAGGTCTTGACACTTACTCTTGACGAAGGAACAATATAAGTGATAATGAATAAAAGATGTCTCTCCTCGCTAAGATCAGGAAGTTCCTTATGAGCAAAGTTGATAGTTACTCCGAGAGATTTTATACTAAGGAAGATGAGAAGCCTAAAGAATATAAGGAGTTTAAAGATAAAGATGTTAGGAAGGAGATCTTTAAGGACAAGGTCCAATGCTATACAAGTGTGAGGAGTGTGAGCATATGAAGGAGATCTTCATGTTGCTTTTAAAGAAATCTACGAAAGTCACGTTATTCAATCTAATCAAACGACGTCTCACTCAAAATTAATAATCTTTATTTCATTGAAGTTTTAGATTTAACTGCAAAGGAGCTCAAATATATTCCACCAAATATTAAACGGAGCAACCAAGATTAGCAGTTGTAGGTACAGACACACCGATACTCAAAATTACTATTAGCAACACACTGCCCATTCCCATTCTTCTGTTGGAGGCAATCCTGCCTGCACTTTGACAGGTCACAAGAGCTTGGGTCCAGCACCAATTGACACCTGGCAGCTCCCTCTACTTCTGTTCCTCCCATTCCTGCATCAACAATAATATTTGATGTCAATTCACCAAGCTCACCTTGTCGACTCATCAAATACCTTTCATATTCATCTTCTTAATTCTAATGACTTAATACACATAAAATATACGTAATTTGGCTCGGTACATTTTTCGGCTGATTACATAAGACCAATTAAAACGAGGTCATAGAATCATGTTAATTAATGAAATGCATCAAATATATATTCAATATATAATAACACATCTTTTAAAAAATGGGATAAACATCAACATCCAATATTAAGATAAACCTGGGTAAAAGATTTGTTTATGCATAATAGGTAATGAAAAATAGGAAAAATGCAAAACCTGCTACGAGCACAAGAACCAGGAGGAAGCACATCTGAGCAATCTTGGCCATTTTCCTCAGCAAAAAAATAAAGTAACTATATGAATGCCTAAATGTCTTAATGTAAGAAAGATTGAAGGACTTGTATGGGGAGCCATGTTATGTACCTTCTTATATAGGAGTGTATGGATATCACAATTAATTGTTTCATTACTACATTAAAAGTGACCCGAATTGAAAGTTAGGCATCCCTTCACGTTCATTCATCTTATGGGGGGTAGATGTAGGTAAAAAATTGTATGTTGTCACATTATTATATTCTCTAAATTTGTAAACAAACGGCCATGTACCTAGACACATGGCCAATCAACTTCCTAAGAGTATTAATCCAAGGTAACTCTTGGTTTTATTTCTTCCTATATGGTGAGTGACTGAAGTGAAGATAGTAGCTCTCTAAACACATCAACATATAGTCAATTTATCACCACTTACATCAATATAAAAGTAATAACATCTTAAACAAACGTTACAAAGGTCAATATCATAGTTATCAAAAGAAATTTTTACAAGTTATTATTTTGTACAAAGCTGCATGAGGAAAATATTTTTCACAATTGCTTAGTGGATGCAAAATCAGGCATAATAAACAGAAAGGGAGGAATTTTTTGAATTGCTAAATTGATGTTTTGATCTCTATGAGGTCCTTAAAGAACAAAACTTATAAACTTTTTAACTAATAAATTTATAGTATGAACTACTTTCCTTATTTAATGCGGGGAAACATTCACATCCGATGATTTTCATAGGGCCCATAGGTAACCCATCCAAATTGTTTTTGCTTGGCCCCGAGCTAAAAAATTACTTGAGTTAGGGCTGGTTTGGTAGATTATTTTTTAGGTCCATCTTACTAAAAATATTATATATGTAATATATTTCAAAAAAATAGTACAATCTAATTATTTTATTTTGTATTGAAATGAATCATGATTATCATGAAGTGGGTTTTCCCTTTTTCTTATCTTAAGAGAAAAAGGAGGAAATAAATGAATTGTATATTGAAGAGCACTCAAGTGACCCACTTTGTAGTTATAATGATTATTTCATAATCTCTTATATATAATCCAAT
>JAURVB010005298.1:0-13269 GCA_033002965.1 Piper betle
GACCGGTTCGGTCGCCGGTGACATTTCCGGGTCGGTTCACGGGTGAGCCGAAACGGGGTGTTACAGCCGCGGCCCCTTCCGCATTCCCCACCACTTATGTGCCCCCTGTTCGCAGCTGCCACCCCACCCTCGCCATTCCCCCAACTCCTCCCCCCTTGCGGGTGGCCGGCGGCGAGGTGGTGCGGCAAGAGAGAGCAGGGGGAACAAGGGAGGGTAAAATCGTAATAAAAACTATTATTCGGTCTCAGACTCGAGTTAATATTACAAAATAAATTAAAAAAATAAATTTTTTTATAATAAAAACTTGATTCGATCTCGCAATATTACGAAATAAATTTTAAAAAATAAAATAATTTTGTAATAAAAACTTTATTCGGACCCACACGAGACCGACGCCGCATATTTCCTAGCAAGCTCATCCAGCCCTGAGGCGGCGACATTGTTGGCCAGCGGGCTGCCGGCGGCAAGGTCGCCGGCAGGGGATGACGCGCTAAAACAAATGAGGAAGAAACATGGGACAGTATTTTGGTAATAAAAATTTTACTTAATCGGACTCGAGTTAAAATAATTTATTACGGAATTATTTTATTTTTTAAAAATTTATTTTGTAATAAAAATTTATTCGGTAATAAAGTTATTTTGTAATAAAAACTTGACTCGGTCCCACACATGATCGAGTCAGGTTTTTTTACAAAATTATTTTATATTTTTTAAATTTATTTCATATTATTGACTTGATCCCGACTCAAGTCAAGTTTTTATTACGAAATTATTTTTAAAAAAATTATTCAATAATATTAATTTGACTCCAGTCGAGATTGGGATCGAGTCAAGTTTTTATTTTATAATATTTTATTTTATGGTTTTGTATTTTTTAAAAAATTTAAAAATTATTGTGAAATAAATTAAAAATATAAAATAATATTTTTTAATTTGACTCCAGTCGAGATCGGGAGACAACGCGGGGCGGGGGGGGGCAGCGGCGCGAGGCAGGAGGGGGTCAGGGGACGGCAGGAGGCGGGGCCCTAGGCCGGTGGGGGGTAGGGGGCACCGGGTGTGGGGGCAGGGGGAAGGGTGTGGGTGGTTGCAGGGAGGTGGTCGGCAAGCAGCGGCGTCAACGGAGAGCGAGTTAAATTTTTATTTTATGTTATTTTATTTTAAAATTTTATTTCATAAAATTGACTTAAGTCATGAGCAAGTCAAGTTTTTATTTTATTATATTTTATTTTTAAAATTTATTTCGTAAATTTGACTCGAGTTAGGAGCGAGTCAAATTTTTATTACGAAAAATTCCATCGCTCCTTCTTCCCCTGTGTGTTTTGTCGCGCCACCGCCGACGGTGAAGCAGGTGACGCCGGCTGGAGGTGGCCAAGGCAGCAGACGGCGGGGAGGAGCTTGGTCGACGGGCGGGGCGGCAGCTGGGGTGGCAAAACAGGCGAACGGTGGCGCTCGGGGGAGGGGGAATGCAAGCCGGGGAGGCCGGGGAGGGGGAAAGCAGGGCGGGGGGTTGGCAGACAGTGGCACTTGGGGCGGGGAGGAAGGTGGCGGCCCGGAGGGGTGGGTGGGGAAGCTACGCCGGGGTTGCCGCCACGGCTACGGATGGTGGCGGTGGGGGACGGCGGCTGCAGGCGGGGCTGTGGGGGCAGGGCCGGTGGCCGGGCGGGGCCGATGGTGGCGGGGCGTAGCTGGGGCGGCAACGGAAACCGCCGGTGGGGAAGGGAACAGGCAAAAAAAAAAAAAAAAAGGAAGAAACGTTGTCTGCCGTTGGATTTTGATCCAACGGCCGATTTGCAAATGCGCTGCAAAACGTTACAGCGCATAGTAACGTTTTTGTATATATATATATAACAAGAACTTTCCAAACTTTCTTAATATTGAAACTTGTGGAACTTTCCAAGGTTATAATAATAAAATTATATATCTGTGATCTTCCACGGGAAACTAACCCTCTTAGTTCGTTTTTGCTTGGAAAAGAAAGTCTCCAAAGGTCAAAGGTCGGAAATATTATGTGATTATAAGTAGAGGCACCTCTAAGAACCCTTCTATCAATTTCTGCTCTTTGAATCTTCTTGCTCCAAGAGATGTCGATCAGGCCTTGCCGCTCCTATTCAGGAGCAAGGAGGAGGAAGTGGCAAATTCCCTTGCCTACAGTCATAGCTGAAGTACAGAAGGTTGGAGAACGCCGGCATAATCATGGTAAGTGGAGGGCACGGCCAAAGTTGGAGCAAGAGACATTCAAGTCACCTCATGTTGCTCATGATCGACCCAAGAAGACACCCTGCAAGTGCTAAAATGTTAGGAGGTGCGTCTCTTAATTCAAAACTTGAAACAGGTTTTACGGGTGTTTTTTAATTAAAAATTAGTTTAAAAAATAAAAATTTTCTAACCTATATACAAATTATCGTTCACCATCAAAAGGAAGTAAAATTAACCAAATATCACCCCCAAAAGTGAGGTAAACTTAAGTACAAGTTTTTATTAATCTAAAAATTAATATAATAAATAAAATTTCCTCGTAGCTGCGCCGGAATGAAAAGCGGTCGTTGCAGAAGTCTTACTCGAACGATGACACTTGAGCTTTTTCTTTTCTATGGCACAGCCACTGCCGTCTTCTATTAGCTTCAATGCAGCTTATAATTAGCGAGGCAGCTGCTAATATGTATGAAATTAATTGATCATGTATAAAGAGACTTGGAAAAAAAAATTGTGCCTATCCTTATATTTCTTTAGACAAACATATGTTTTAATTAGTTGTGTCTTATAATTATATGTTTTGGCGTGTTGCTGAAATTTTTAGTGACTATGATTATAAAAAAAAGTTGAAGGCACGTTTATGTAGATCAGTTTGAGCTAATTTTATTGATAGTATACATTTTTTTTATGAATCCAACAAAGTATTTGAGTTTGAATAACTAGTAACTAGTTATATAACTAGTTATATATATGAGTCCCGATTGTGTGAGCCAAAGCCAGGAAGTTGTTTCTGCGCCCACGATTAATTAAGACCGTCGGATCATAAAGACGGTTGAGATTAAATCATCTCATCTACTCCCCTTGCCCCATCGTCGACCCTCCAAACCGACCATCGCCCCACTCTTCCTCCGACTGCCGGCCCATTCCTTCGGCAACCGTCGACCACACTTTCCGACGACCGGCGAAATCATTGGGGTTTGATGACCACCAGCTTTTGGCTCGCTTTCACTGCAGTTTCCATGTTCTCTATTAACAGCTCGCTTTCACTGCAGTTTCCGCGTTCGCTTTTATCTCTTTAGAAATCGTATGATTGTTAGATGGAACTTTGTATTTGCCTGATTTTTGGCTATTTTTATGAATTCCAATTTGTGAGAACCCATTCAAAGATGCACATTTTTTATGAGTACTTGTTGTTCATCTTTCAATTTTATTCTCTATATTAGCCAGCCCTTCGTAAATTCACTGTGCATTCATTGGTTTTTGACAGATATATGCATATTATCTTTATACATAATTTATTCAATGAAGAAATTATATCTCTCCTGCAACTTATACTTTTGCATTATTTTCTTCATGTAGGGTTCTCACAATAATTACCCAATGCTTGGACAAAGAAGGATTTGTTACATGTTCTAGGACAGCAAAGAGGAAGAAGGACGTTTACTGCAATTTCTCAGATGAAGTTGCAAGGTAACTTCATGCCACAATTGAGGCTTCACATACTCACTCTTGTGAATATAATTCATTGCTGTTAAATGGACTAAATTTGAAAAACAAGGCTATCTGTTAATTATACAAAGTACTTTAAACAGTGGTTGAAACCGAAAGAAAAATCTTGTCGATATATTTTATTATCTTGTATGAATCATTTTACTATAAATCTTGTTGGGGTGAATCTTTTTCAAATAATTTACTTTTTTGTCTTTCTAAACTAAACTTTCTATCATGATTTTAGATGCCAGTTATACCATGGCATGTGAGGGACAATGTCACATATGAGATCTCATTGTGAATGTGCCAATTGTTGCTATGACACTTGGGAAAACATCATGCAAGAAGAGCTAGGTTCACACATTTTATACATATAATGCACTGAGTTGTTGCTTGCTAAATTCAAGGTTTCCCATGTCCACGATCTGTACAAGATAACACCAAGCAATGTTTGGTTTGATATAAACCAGGACTTGTTGATTTGGTTGTAGAGGAGAGGATATGGTTTGCAAGTAAGTTAATTAATATCTCCTTTTAAACCATTAAATAGTTAAATTGAGTTTATATTTTGATTGGGTATTAGCTTTCGATCTTGTAATATGCTATATGTATGGTTTACTTCGAGGTGTTAGATCTATCAAATAGCCCTTTAGCTTAATAGGAAGAGCGCAAGGGCATCCTTCCCTTGAGGTGGTGGTTCAAATCCACCAAGGGCTAAGATAAGCAAAACCTTTTCTTCCTTGCCAATCTTTTAGAGTTAAGTTTCTCTTATTAGCTTGTTAATTTGAATGAGGATTGATGTTTCTATTGGTTAATTAGCAGATGCAATGCTCAAATTAGCTCTTCAGCAAGTGATTCTAAGTGAGATCAACAGAAATTCATGACATCAAATATTTTTTAACTAACTTGACACTACTACTAATAGCTTCTCAAAGAAAATTGGCAAGCTAGGCTATCACAAGCAACTCCCATCCTGTTCAGAAAAAGATGCCCACTTTCCATCCAAGTATTGTAATTAGTAATATAATGAAACCCTATTTAATTAAAAGGTAGGGTGCTTCAAAATGATGTGATGTCATTTATGAAAAGAAAGTGCAACGTAATGGGCCAAGTCATTTCTTTAACATGGGTACCCCGGAAGTTAAAGATCTATAGTCCATTCTCACTTATAAACAGGATCTTCTCCCAGTAGGTATTAGATATGGGACTAAATTGAGGGATCTCACAATCTACCCACCTTAGGAAATTTCATCCCCGAAATGCCTATTCTCGGCTCGTTGCTAACCCCCGCCCACGTCCTTTCTGGCCCGTGACCGGCAGCCTAGCCAACGTTTCTAGTCTTGGCCCGTTGCTAACACCAGCCCACGACCTTTTTGGCCCCTGACCGGCAGCCTAGCCAACGTCCTAGTCCATCCCACCATCTAACACGAAACCAGGTCGGCTCTGCCCAAGAGTGCAACGTAATGGGTTAAGTCATTTCTTTAAAATGGATACCCCGGAAGTTAAAGATCTATAGTCCATTCCCACTTATAAACAGGATCTTCTCCCAGTAGGTATTAGATGTGGGACTAAGTTGAGGGATCTCACAATCCACCCACCTTAGGAAATTTCGTCCCCGAAATGCCTATTCTTGGCCCGTTGCTAGCCCTAGCCCACGTCCTTTTTGGCCCGTGACCAGCAGCCTAGCCAACGTTTCTAGTCTTGGCCCGTTGGTAGCCCCAGCCCACGACCTTTTTGGCCCGTGACCGGCAGCCAAGCCAACGTCCCTAGTCCATCCCACCATCTAACACGGAACCAGGTCGGCTCTGATACCATTTGTAACGACCCAGCCTAAAGTGCAACGTAATGGGCTAAGTCATTTCTTTAAAATGGGTACCCCGGAAGTTAAAGATCTATAGTCCATTCCCACTTATAAACAGGATCTTCTCCCAGTAGGTATTAGATGTGGGACTAAGTTGAGGGATCTCACAATCCACCCACCTTAGGGAATTTCGTCCCCGAAATGCCTATTCTTGGCCCGTTGCTAGCCCCAACCCACGACCTTTCTGGCCCGTGACCGGCAGCCTAGCTAACGTTTCTAATCCAGCCCACCATCTAACATGGAACCAGGTCGGCTCTGATACCATTTTTAACGACCCAGCCCAAAGTGCAACGTAATGGGCCTAAGTCATTTCTTTAAAATGGGTACCCTAGAAGTTAAAGATCTATAGTCCATTCCCACTTATAAACCGGATCTTCTCCCAGTAGGTATTAGATGTGGGACTAAGTTGAGGGATCTCACAATCCACCCACCTTAGGGAATTTCGTCCCCGAAATGCCTATTCTTGGCCCGTTGCTAGCCCCAACCCACGACCTTTCTGGCTCGTGACTGGCAGCCTAGCCAACGTTTCTAATCCAGCCCACCATCTAACACGGAACCAGGTCGGCTCTGATACCATTTGTAATGACCCAGCCCAAAAGTGCAACGTAATGGGCTAAGTCATCTCTTCAAAATGGGTACCCAGGAAGTTAAAGATCTATAGTCCATTCCCACTTATAAACAGGATTTTCTCCTAGTAGGTATTAGATGTGGGACTAAGTTGAGGATCTCACAATCCACCCACCTTAGGAAATTTCGTCCCCGAAATGCCTATTCTTGGCCCATTGCTAGCCCCAACCCACGTCCTTTCCGGCCCGTGACCGGCAGCCTATACAACGTTTCTAGTCTTGGCCCGTTGCTAACCGCAGCCCCGACCTTTTTGGCCCGTGACCGGCAGCCTAGCCAACGTCCCTAGTCCATCCCACCATCTAACACGGAACCAGGTCGGCTCTGATACCATTTGTAACGACCTAGCCCAAAGTGCAACGTAATGGGCTAAGTCATTTCTTTAAAATGGGTACCCCGGAAGTTGAAGATCTCTAATCCATTCCCACTTATAAACATGATCTTCTCCCAGTAGGTATTAGATGTGGAACTAAGTTGAGGGATCTCACAATCCACCCACCTTAGGAAATTTCGTCCCCGAAATGCCTATTCTTGGCCCGTTGCTAGCCCCAGCACACGTCCTTTCTGGCCCGTGACCGGCAGCCTAGCCAACGTTTCTAGTCTTGGCCCGTTGCTATCCCCAGCCCGTGACCTTTTTTTGGCCCGTGACCGGCAACCTAGCCAACGTCCCTAGTCCATCCCACAATCTAATATGGAACCAGGTCGGCTCTGATACCATTTGTAACGACCCAGCCCAAAGTGCAACGTAATGGGCTAAGTCATTTCTTTAAAATGGGTACCCCGGAAGTTAAAGATCTCTAGTCCATTCCCACTTATAAACAGGATCTTCTCCCAATAGGTATTAGATGTGGGACTAAGTTGAGGGATCTCACAATCCACCCACCTTAGGAAATTTCGTCCCCGAAATGCCTATTTTTGGCCCGTTGCTAGCCCCAGCCCACGTCCTTTCTGGCCCGTGACCGGCAGCCTAGCCAACGTTTATAGTCTTGGCCCATTGCTAACCCCAGCCCACGACCTTTTGGCCCATGACCGGCATCCTAGCCAACGTCCCTAGTCCATCCCACCATCTAACACGGAACCAGGTCGGCTCTGATACCATTTGTAACGACCCAGCCCAAAGTGCAACGTAATGGGCTAAGTCATTTCTTTAAAATGGGTACCCCGGAAGTTAAAGATCTCTAGTCCATTCCCACTTATAAACAGGATCTTCTCCCAATAGGTATTAGATGTGGGACTAAGTTGAGGGATCTCACAATCCACCCACTTTAGGAAATTTCGTCCCCGAAATGCCTATTCTTGGCCCGTTGCTAGCCCCAGCCCACGTCCTTTCTGGCCCGTGACCGGCAGCCTAGCCAACGTTTCTAGTCTTGGCCCATTGCTAACCCCAGCCCACGACCTTTTTGGCCCATGACCGGCAGCCTAGCCAACGTCCTAGTCCATCCCACCATCTAACACGGAACCAGGTCGGCTCTGATACCATTTGTAACGACCCAGCCCAAAGTGCCACGTAACGGGCTAAGTCATTTTTAAAATGGGTACCCCGAAAGTTAAAGATCTCTAGTCCATTCCCACTTATAAACAGGATCTTCTCCCAGTAGGTATTAGATGTGGGACTAAGTTGAGGGATCTCACAATCCACCCACCTTGGGGAATTTCGTCCCCGAAATGCCTATTCTTGGCCCATTGCTAGCCCCAACCCACGACCTTTCTGGCTCGTGACTGGCAGCCTAGCCAACGTTTCTAATCCAGCCCACCATCTAACACGGAACCAGGTCGGCTCTGATACCATTTGTAATGACCCAGCCCAAAGTGCAACGTAATGGGCTAAGTCATCTCTTTAAAATGGGTACCCTGGAAGTTAAAGATCCATAGTCCATTCCCACTTATAAACAGGATTTTCTCCTAGTAGGTATTAGATGTGGGACTAAATTGAGGGATCTCACAATCCACCCACCTTAGGAAATTTCGCCCCCGAAATGCCTATTCTTGGCCCATTGCTAGCCCCAACCCACGTCCTTTCTGGCCCGTGACCGGCAGCCTATACAACGTTTCTAGTCTTGGCCCGTTGCTAACCCCAGCCCACGACCTTTTTGGCCCGTGACCGGCAGCCTAGCCAACGTCCCTAGTCCATCCCACCATCTAACACGGAACCAGGTCGGCTCTGATACCATTTGTAACGACCCAGCCCAAAGTGCAACGTAATGGGCTAAGTCATTTCTTTAAAATGGGTACCCCGGAAGTTGAAGATCTTTAGTCCATTCCCACTTATAAACATGATCTTCTCCCAGTAGGTATTAGATGTGGAACTAAGTTGAGGGATCTCACAATCCACCCACCTTAGGAAATTTCGTCCCCGAAATGCCTATTCTTGGCCCGTTGCTAGCCCCAGCACACGTCCTTTCTGGCCCGTGACCGGCAGCCTAGCCAACGTTTCTAGTCTTGGCCCGCTGCTATCCCCAGCCCGTGACCTTTTTTGGCCCGTGACCGGCAGCCTAGCCAACGTCCCTAGTCCATCCCACCATCTAACATGGAACCAGGTCGGCTCTGATACCATTTGTAACGACCCAGCCCAAAGTGCAACGTAATGGGTTAAGTCATTTCTTTAAAATGGGTACCCCGGAAGTTAAAGATCTCTAGTCTATTCCCACTTATAAACAGGATCTTCTCCCAGTAGGTATTAGATGTGGGACTAAGTTGAGGGATCTCACAATCCACCCACCTTAGGAAATTTCGTCCCCGAAATGCTTATTCTTGGCCCGTTGCTAGCCCCAGCCCACGTCCTTTCTGGCCCGTGACCGGCAGCCTAGCCAACGTTTCTAGTCTTGGCCCATTGCTAACCCCAGCCCACGACCTTTTTGGCCCATGACCGGCAGCCTAGCCAACGTCCCTAGTCCATCCCACCATCTAACACGGAACCAGGTCGGCTCTGATACCATTTGTAACGACCCAGCCCAAAGTGCCACGTAATGGGCTAAGTCATTTCTTTAAAATGGGTACCCCGAAAGTTAAAGATCTCTAGTCCATTCCCACTTATAAACAGGATCTTCTCCCAGTAGGTATTAGATATAGGACTAAGTTGAGGGATCTCACAATCCACCCACCTTAGGGAATTTCGTCCCCGAAATGCCTATTCTTGGCCCGTTGCTTGCCCCAGCCCACAACCTTTCTGGCCCGTGACCGGCAGCCTAGCCAACGTTTCTAGTCCAGCCCACCATCTAACACGGAACCAGGTCATCTCTGATATCATTTGTAACGACCTAGCCCAAAGTGCAACGTAATGGGCTAAGTCATTTCTTTAAAATGGGTACCCCAGAAGTTAAAGATCTATAGTCCATTCCCACTTATAAACAAGATCTTCTCCCAGTAGGTATTAGATGTGGGACTAAGTTGAGGGATCTCACAATCCACCCACCTTAGGGAATTTCGTCCCTGAAATGCCTATTCTTGGCCCCTTGCTAGCCCCAACCCACGTCCTTTCTGGCCCGTGACCGGCGGCCTAGCCAACGTTTCTAATCCAGCCCACCATCTAACACGGAACTAGGTCGGCTCTGATACCATTTGTAACGACCCAGCCCAAAGTGCAACGTAATGGGCCAAGTCATTTCTTTAACATGGGTACCCCGAAGTTAATGATCTATAGTCCATTCCCACGTATAAACAGGATCTTCTCCCAGTAGGTATTAGATGTGGGACTAAGTTGAGGGATCTCACAATCCACCCACCTTAGAGAATTTCGTCCCCGAAATGCCTATTCTTGGCCCGTTGCTTTCCCCAGCCCACAACCTTTCTGGCCCGTGACCGGCAGCCTAGCCAACGTTTCTAGTCCAGCCCACCATCTAACACGGAACCAGGTCAGCTCTAATACCATTTGTAACGACCTAGCCCAAAGTGCAACGTAATGGGCTAAGTCATTTCTTTAAAATGGGTACCCCAGAAGTTAAAGATCTATAGTCCATTCCCACTTATAAACAAGATCTTCTCCCAGTAGGTATTAGATGTGGGACTAAGTTGAGGGATCTCACAATCCACCCACCTTAGGGAATTTCGTCCCCGAAATGCCTATTCTTGGCCCGTTGCTAGCCCCAGCCCACGTCCTTTCTGGCCCGTGACCGGCAGCCTAGCCAACGTTTCTAATCCAGCCCACCATCTAACACGGAACCAGGTCGGCTCTGATACCATTTGTAACGACCCGGCCCAAAGTGCAACGTAATGGGCCAAGTCATTTCTTTAACATGGGTACCCCGGAAGTTAAAGATTTATAGTCCATTCCCACTTATAAACAGGATCTTCTCCAAGTAGGTATTAGATGTGGGACTAAGTTGAGGGATCTCACAATCCACCCACCTTAGGGAATTTCGTCCCCGAAATGCCTATTCTTGGCCCGTTGCTTGCCCCAGCCCACGACCTTTCTGGCCCGTGACCGGCATCCTAGCCAACGTTTATAGTCCAGCCCACCATCTAACACGGAACTAGGTCAGCTCTGATACCATTTGTAACGACCCAGCCCAAAGTGCAACGTAATGGGCTAAGTCATTTCTTTAAAATAGGTACCCCGGAAGTTGAAGATCTCTAGTCCATTCCCACTTATAAACAGGATCTTCTCCCAGTAGGTATTAGATGTGGAACTAAGTTGAGGGATCTCACAATTTAAGTAACAATTCGTGCTTTTAATCAACTATTCAATATGCAATTGCTTTTTGTTTTAAATTATCAGCTAGTTGTTGATTAATTTAGGTAACAAGGAAGTTCGAAAAAATAAAATATTCCATCTCATCTAGTTTTATATTTATGAACTCAAATGACTTAATAGAATATGGCATTTGACTTGGTATGAAAGTTAATAAATCACAATAATGTTAGCTCTTGGTGGAATTGAACCACCATCTCCGAGGGAAGAATATTCCCTGGTGTTCTTCCATTAAACTAAAGAGCTACTTGGCTCAACAGAGTGACAAAACTAATACCAAGTGTGAATACGCCCAATAGAATGAAGTTGATCGGATGCCTCCAATGATAGTAAAACAGAGGGCAAATAGCTGCAAAATGAAAATTAAATATCATTACCACCACCAATACCAAATACAAGTTACTCATGCAACCGAAGTAGGTATCAACCATTATCTTGACTACGCCGTCACACTTTATCCAACCAAGCTAGTCAAGATAATTGCAATGAATTCATTTCCAGTCAAAAAGTTTTATAATAAACAAAAGCAATTTTACAAGTATGCTCATTTAATTAATGAGAGCGAGACCATGAAATTTTATCAATTTGAAGTAAAGATCCTTATTCTTTAAATTCGTCGTGAAAATCGCATATCAAAAATTATTTCACGACAATCGGATACTATTTAACACTAAGACTACTAAGACAAACACACATAAGGTCATTGCAATAATACACCGCAACTTTTGAATAAAATAAACAATGAGAACCCTTCGAAAAGCAAGCAATACCGTGAAAAATACCAATCTCAACTAGCACCCCTACTTACCTTTTCCCTCCACACAAAGTAAGCAGTAAAGAATAAAAAAATCGTAAAGAAATCATCTCACACATAAAGTTGAACGCTAAGATCAACAAAATAAAATGCTCCCACATAGGGCAGACGCATAGCAGTGCATTTTTGTTTTTCTTTTTTGCAAAAAGAATAGATTGGATTATGATGAACATCAAAAAAACTATAAAAAATACATCCCCATGATCATTTCCACTCCAAACCATCTCTGATTCTAAACATATCCCTCCACACAGCACGCAAGAAATCAATTCACAAAAAATACGGTACAATTGAACTCTACAAACAACAAGCGAAATAGAAATCAATCCACAAAGAAAACAAGCCACCGCACCTGCACGATGACATTAAGTTTGATAATTTAGCTGAAAAAGTTCAATGTAGATCAAAGTTAGAGAATTATAAAACTTCGGAAAGAAAGAAGCTCAATAAGCTAAGAAATGATAAACAAATGTTGGAGGTACTCAAAATGAGTACAGCCAAGCCAAAAATACTGGGTGGTTGCCTCTATCACCAGATCTTGCAGCTCCTTTTCCTTTACTTCATCCTCTTGGAAAGTAAGCATGCATTCTCCAAACATCTCTGGATGAGCATCTGAGAATATTTTCCTTACATTAAGCCTCAGACTTTGAACAGCTTGATTCCAATGACTACAAATATTATTTTCCAAAGCTGAATAATCAGGTTTCTTACGTGATCATTATTCCATAGGAACAATGCACGCTCAGCCACCTGGACAAAGACGCAACAACATTAAATTGCCAACACAATAAGTAAACCATCCAAGTCCAACTAAATTTCAATTCCAAAGCTAGTCATTCTAAGGAAAATTATTGAGATGGCAATGCAGAACCGTAAATTTAAATTGCGAAAAGAGTGAAAATAAATCACTTTGCAGTTTACATACACAGAGGAGAAGAAAGAATCCTTTCACATAAACCATCCAAAGCTACTCCATGCCATGCTAACAAATTTCAAAAATAAACAAATGTAGCTTTCAATCAATACAAACCAAGATTCAATCACATAAACGCATTCCAACAATAAGCCCTCAAAATGAGGTAAACAAATCATATAAACAAAACCCAAAATGCCAAAGGATAGCTAGAACATGAGGGATTAGAAAACGGACCTGAAATTGGGGAGATGAGATACTGTTTTGTAGGATTGGTGGGTGTTGGATATAGTTTGTGTGAGCGGCCGGCGACGGTGCAGGGGGTGCACGGCAGCCAAGGGGCCGGGACCGCCGATGGTGCAGAGAGGCGGCAGTGGCAAGGCCTGGAGAGGCAGTGGGAGGAGGAGGTGGTGGGAGGAAGTGTAACACCCCAAATCCGGTTCACGCTCGTGAACTGAACCGGGATGTTACTGGCCCCGGTTAGGTCCGCTAACCCGAACCTACTCATGCGGATCCAATCTCGGCGTCTTAAGATGAAGATACAACTCTCAAGCATGGATGAATGCAAAAACCCTAACATGGTACTACATGAATGATATGCAATCAGAGTACACACCAAAACAATCCCGATAAAATTTAATAAAAATTTTGAAATATGACAGACAGAATTTCCCCTAAAAATACAA
>JAURVB010005299.1:0-79006 GCA_033002965.1 Piper betle
CTTGGTGGAGCTCATGGCATTCTCACTATAGATCCCGCAAATGTGGAGTACATGCTCCGAACAAGGTTCACCAACTTCCCTAAAGGTATGCATGCAGTACTGTTGTGCAAAAAATGAAATAAAACTTTTTAAGTAAAACTCGTGACAAAAAAATATTAAATAATTTTATGCTTAGAGTGATTTGTTGCATAACCAACAAAATGATAACATTTAAGGATTTGATTAATGTCTAAAATTTTCAAATTGCTCCTATGAGTGAGTCTATACTTTTGAATCAATTTTTTTTGTTAAACTTTGTAACTTACTAGCAAAAGTATTAATATTTGTAACTTATGAAGACCCAACTAGTATACTAGTAGGTAATTAATTTGACATTAATTAAGATGAGCTAATTAAGAGTTCAAATTGACTTGTATTGAAGTCATATGTATCGAATTGACCTAATGCACTCGTTTATTTTAGCTCTGATTAGTACATTATCTAGTCACCAAATTAATAAAATTCAAGTATTATTCGAGCTATAAAAAAATAAACAGGAGTTTAATTAGGTACAACCGAACTAGCTAAAAACGCACGATTTGTTAGGCCAAGGAGGCCGTGCAAATTGGTTGAAGCGATAAATTTATCAAAATATATTTACAGGAAAATATTATTGGGAGAGGTTTAAAAATTGGTTGAAGTGATAAAATTATCAAAATATATTTCCAGGAAAATATTATAGGGAGAGGTTCGCCGACCTGCTCGGCAATGGCATCTTCAACGCCGACGACGAGGGCGTGGCGTGAGCAGCGGCGGGCGGCGACGTCGGAGATGCACTCGGCAAGGTTCGTGGAGTACTCGGCCAAGACCATGCAGGACCTGGTGCACAACCAGCTGCTCAAGCTGGCCAGCAAGCTCGCCGCAGCCGGAGACGCCGTCGACCTCCAAGACGTCCTCCTCCGCTTCACCTTCGACAACATCTGCACAGCGGCCTTCGGCGTCGACCCTGGCTGCCTCGCCGTCGACCTCCCCGAGGTCCCCTTCGCCAAGGCCTTCGAGGAGGCCACCGAGCAGAACCCTGTTCCGGTTCATGGTCCCTCCCTTCGTATGGAAGAGCATGAGACTCTTCGGCGTCGGGTCGGAGAAGCGGCTCCGAGAGTCTGTCAAGATCGTGCACGAGTTCGCTCAGAAGGCCGTCACCGACCGCCGGAGCGAGTGTCGGAAGCTGGGCGGGTTAAAAGATCGATCCGACCTCCTATCACGGCTCATCGAAGCCCAACAAGGAGACGAGTACAAGTACTCTGACAAATTCTTGAAGGATTTCTGCATCAGTTTCATTCTTGCAGGAAGAGACACAAGCTCGGTTGCACTTGCATGGTTTTTCTGGCTCATTCACAACCACCCGAGAGTCGAAAACCTCATCTTGCAAGAGATAACATCAATTGTCGATCTGAGACATGAGAAGGCGACGATCAAGAGCAGTACCACCCTGCAGACAATATCTCATGATGATGTGGTATTCACAGTGGACGAACTAAAGAAGATGAACTACCTCCAAGCAGCTCTTTCAGAGGCGCTGCGCCTATACCCGTCTGTTCCAATCGACTTCAAAGAAGTACTAGAAGACGATGTCTTCCCCAGCGGGGCGTCGGTGAAGAAAGGGGCGAGGGTGCTATACTGCATGTACTCAATGGGGAGGTCGGAGGCCATATGGGGGACGGATTGCAGGGAGTATAAGCCGGAGAGGTGGATCAAAGAAGGGCAGTTCATGAGCGAGAACCAGTTCAAATATGCCGTGTTCAATGCCGGGCCGAGGCTTTGTGTGGGGAAGAAGTTTGCATACATGCAGATGAAGATGGTGGCAGCGACGGTGCTGGCTAGGTACTCGGTGGCGGTGGTGGAAGGGCATGTGGTTGCACCCAAGATCACCACCACCCTCTATATGAAAAATGGTTTGCAGGTCACCTTCAGACCCAGAAAACATGATCTTAATCAGCAAACATTAACTACGAATGTTTCACTGCAATAAGCCTAGATTATTACGAAAAGGAGGTTGTATCTGGTGATGGTATAAACTGGTTTGTTGTTTTTGGCAAGTTGACAGCTACCATACGTTGGCTATGGTATATATATGTATGGGTTTGGCGAAATCAAAAGGAGATCAGAGGGCAAAATTTAAATGCATGACTGGGACGTGCGTAGTTATATACGTACATTTGCATGGAGATGTTTAGGACAGATCGACGTAAGTTTAAGGTGATTTGAACACCAGTATTCGTTCATCATCAAAAGTAGCAATTTTGAGGATCAAAACATATACGCACCTGGTGCAGCTAGGTTGCGACAGGTCAGTTTTGCAAGTTGATAGATCGATCAGTTGCAGGCGAACCCAAAATGCAGTACACCGAGTTAATTAGCAAGTCACTCGCTACGACTTCAAAATAATCAATAATTACCTCAATCATCGTCACACAGTAAATATTTTCTGTCGGCAACTTCTTGTTCAGTCGGTATCGACCAGATTGCTTTATTAGACTGCCAAGCTCTCAATGTGCCAACAACCCAGACCATGTCACAATAATAATATTCATGATCTGATAGAAAATACCGACTACCATCGCATTATTTAAATATTACTCAAAATACCGGAAGAAGTGCAATCATCAATATCTATCTTTCTATAGATTTATATTTATAATTTTATATTTATAAATAGTAATTTATATTTATATTTGAAACTTATTAATAATATATATTAAGAATATACAAAATTAATTTCAAAATTATTGCTATATTATTTTTTAATAAAAATAATGAATATTTATTTAACTTTAACAAAATATATAGTTGCATAAAAATACTAAAAGTAATTTTAATTTTAATAAGTAAAAAATTTTAATAACTAAATAAAATTTATTTCTTAAAATATTGTTAATTTGAATATAATTATACTCTAAGTTTTGTTAATAATAAATAATAATATGTAAATAAATAAATATATTAAAATTTATTAATAATTTTAAAATTTTTAATTTAGGTAGAATTATAATTCAATATTTTTGTAATAAATAATAATAATAATAATAATTTTAAATTAAATAAGTATTAAAGAGCCCATAAAACTATTACAGGGCTAGAGTCTACCGTAATTTAGAAAAGACTGAATTACGATAAGGATAAAGGAAACTCCGACTAGCTGAAAGATAATTAGTCAATAAAGATATGAATGCATATCAATCCAAACAAAACTGATCATATCATATACCTAAATACGTACAAATTAATTAAAACTTGATAATGTTGAAAATACATCACTCCTATCGTACAAATAGATCATAAATCATATCCAAACAGCTTTTAGATATATATATATATATATATATATATATATATATATATATCATATCATATCATATCATATCATATTGGATATACCTTGTTAATTAGGAGATAACAGATGGGTAAACCCACAGGTAAAGAAAAACCTATGCAAACAGATAGGCATTATTTTTTAATTAACTTATATATTATTGATATTATTGATAAATCAAGATATGTGAAGACTAAGAGAATACGATAAACACATTTTTTTTATTTTCGGAATTTTTTAATTAATCAAATTATAAGTATGATAAAGATGGAAAACAATAATTGATAAACATATATATTTTTATTGTTTCAGAATTTTTTAATTAATTCAATTATAAATCTGATCAAGCTGAAACAAAAGAACAAACAATCATCAGAAAAAAGCCATTTTTTAATTTCTCATTAAAAGAACTTTACTATATTTTAAATTTAAATAATTAAAGATAAACAAATATTTTCCCAGCTTCATAGGAATAGTAATTTCATCAATTAATTTTTTCAAAAATAAAGATGAAATAATATGCTTACAAACTCCTATTTTCTATCTTTATCGGATTTGTAATTTAATTATTTAAAAATTGGAAAAATAATAAATTCTTTGACAAGTGTCTTTTAACTCAATTATAATATGATACTTTTAACTCGATTATAATATTAACCAGATTTATAATTGAATCCCTATTTAACTAATGCACAAATTTTTGCCAAAGCTTACAAAGGAAATATATAATCTAATTTGAAGTCAACTTAGAATATATTTTAAGTTGATTTAAACTTTAAAATTGTATAAAATTCAAACAAAGTGAATCATTTGAGGGGTTAATTCGAATTCTAACAATGGTATAAATAATTATAATTTGAATATATTAATTTTTAAAGAGTATTGTAAGATAAAGAAAGCTGTATAAAATTGAATAAATGTGTGCCACGCAATGCACAGAAATATTGTAATAAAAAAGATAAAATTGAAAATGGAATATAATTTTTTTTATAAAATATCTATATAAAAAAGTATGATATAATATAAATGAATTTAATTGAATTTTAAGTATAATTTTAATTTAATATGATATATATTATGGTTAGTACATAGTATAAAAAGAAAATGATAATAATTAATTATTATATCAGACGACCAAGTTCTATTTTTTCAAAAAACCCCCCTTCCTCCCTCTCACGGCCGTCCACGACGTCACCACAGCCGCCCTCACCATCCTCCATTTGACCTCAAAACGCCAGCTTGCGCTCATGCCCACGCCCGTGGCAGCCCTGCCCTTCCTCCTTGCCATTAAGGTTGCTAATTGAGCAAGTCAGCTCGTGAGCATTTAGCGTTCAGCTCGGCTTGACTCGACTTGAAACTCAATATTTAAATACTCGAACTCGAACTTGACTCAAACTCGAATCTTACGAGCCGAGCTTGAGCAAGGTCGTGTTTGACTCGACCCGACTCGGTTATAACTCGAACTCGACTCGATAAAATAATATAATAATATAATTTTTATATTATATTATATATATATATATATATATATATACAATATACAATATAATAACAAAGAAGTGAGATAGTTGAGATGGTAAGTATTCAAGTTGATGACCTCAAGGTTGTAGGTTCAATCCACATTGATTGTATTTTTTTTAAGTGACGTATTTTTTACTTTTAATCGAGCCGGTTTTGAGCTTACGAACGAGCTGGGTTCAAGTTCGGGAAAATTAAACAGTTTAAGTGTATTCGAGCTCGAGTCGAGCTCGAACACATAAAAGATATTTGAGTCGAACTCAAGCATGTATGTTCAAAACTCGTTCGATCTAGAGTCGAATTTGAACGAGTTTCGAACTATTCGAGCCGAGTTCGCTCACAAGTTGAGCTCGGCTCGCTCGCTCAATTAGCACCCCTACTTTGCCATCAACCTCCGGATCCGCGAAGGCCACCACTCTTCCACCTCGTCGTGCCCATGCCCGTACCCCCCCCCCCACCCCCCACCCCGCACCCACACTCACAGCTTTGCTGCCTCTGCCTGTCAACCTCCAGATCCGTATCCGTGGAGGCCGCCACCCTTCCTCCTTGCCGCACCCCTGCCCGCAGCATCAACGACATCCTCAACTGAGGAAGGTAGTGTAAAACCCATGACCTGAGTCAAGGTTTTATAGTCAAAATTGGTTGGTTTGCCCGCCATTTTTAATCAAGTCAATTTCAGAACACGCGTACTGAGTCGATGCCCGCTATTTTCAATTAAGTTAATTTCAGAATACGTGCACCGAGTCGATGCCAGTTGTGTGTTATAAACCATGAACGTTATATGTGCCTAAGTATACGATGATAACGCTAGTTAGACAGCATCAAAATGAATTATCAGAGTATATGAGAGTACACACTGTTTTTATTTATTTATTTTAATATTAGACCATAGAATTATTTTTAGGCCGAATAATGCATTAAGACACGTTACGGAACAATTTAGGGGGGGGCGGTTATTTGTTATAGAGCATGTCATTGTGATGTTGTGGTGTGTATTATATTTTATGGGATTTTTTCCTATTTTTCTGGATGTTTTTTAGGATTTATTACGAATTAGTTATTATTTTTTACTCTAGTTGGAATAGAGTCAAGTTTTATTCACAAAATTGCCACTGAACTTCACCTCAACGTTCTTCTCCCCAAACTCTCGATGTCACTTCCAGCCTCTACACTGCTGCAGTGTGTTGAATTCGAGTCTCGAGCCGCACGACGAAACCCTAGCCGTCACCGATTGCTGATGACACGAGGTATAATTAACTCTGACTTAATTTATTAAAGGTGATAATTATTAGCACAACATGCTAGGATTAATGAATTGATGTGTTAGATATTTTTATTGTAATAAAAATATGAATTTGTTTGAAATAAATTTTAAGGAACTAATTAGGTAAACTAAGTAATTATAGTAATCTAATGCAATATAGCATAGGAAAACTTATGCGTGATTGATGTATAATGTGGTGTGTGTATGCTATCGGATGTTTGATGCATCATTCATTTAGCGGGCATTAACTTTTAGTTTGATGTGTAGATACCGAGTAGTAGCTTGCCGCCTGAGCGCATAGACACGATTAGAGCTTCTACCAAATCTGTTTAGGACTCGTTCCCAGTTTACGCTTTATTCCGTTATATATTTGTTTTAGTACTTGCAAGACGGGTTAAGTGGCATTTGATCAGACGCCACTTAACCCGGGTCATTTAATCAATCAATTTTCTAGATTTATAACCCTCGAGGATGAGATCCTTCGAGTTTGATTTTGAAAATAAGATCCACTGCATTTTCCTTCAGACATATTATATAAATCCTTTCTCAGACCTATATATAGTTTTATCGAGTTTTCAGTGAGATGAGAGATGGGAAAAATTGACTCTCACGTACCATGAGATGGTGCATATGCTAGTCAAAGCAAGCTCTGGATTAGTGAGAGGTTGTTCCAATCTCGAGGGATCCTGACAACTCCCGTTTTGAGTTCCTTACACCTGAAAAATGTGGAGGTTTACGGGTATTGTTTAGTATAGCGCACGTCCGGACTTATGCTTCAAAGGGTACTAAAGGGGACTGCCTAAGAGTACTCTGCTTTCTTGCTCAAGGCTAGGAGAATTATGGAGGAAAGGAGAGGGCCTATGATATACTGGTAGTCCCAAAGGACCAGGAAAATGAGAAAATACTGAGAACGACATCTGGCTAGTCATTTCGGGATGCTATCAAGTCTGTAGCCTGGTGACTCTTCAGTAGATGACCTTAGGAATATTCACGAGAAGTATATAAATGTTTTTATTTAAAATGAGAATCAGCTCTTATTTGTCAGTTTGTTATGAAATTATATTTTTGAACCAGTAATACTCATTATTGACGTTCTTATATATATATCGGCTTGGATGGAGGAGCAGTGACCTATCTTACACACACTCGTCGACCGAATGTTTATTTTGGTTGTTTTGATTGTTTTGTTATGTTATTATAGAAATGAAATACTTTTGATGAAGACTTTGGGTGTATAGAAATGGATAGTGATAATAGGATCTGAAATATTAGTGTGCAAACTGAATGATAAATATAGAAATGTTAATAGAATGAACAGGTGAGTCGAGACCATGGTTGCACGAATTGGCCGATTCCACTCAGAATCGGCAAATTTAAATCGGATTGGTAGCGTTCCGATCCGATTTAGTGGTCGAATCGGTCGGCCCCGAATCGGTTTCAAAATCGGCCGAGTTACCCCGATTCCGACCAATTTAAATCCGATTCGGAATCAGGGTAAATCGGGTAAAATCGGTTTTTTTGGGTAAATGACCAAAATACCCTAGGTATGATATTAATTAAATTATTTAAGCAAGGGTAAAATTAGAAACTTACCCCGACCGGGTCTCCGCCCCTCCGCCGCCGTGATTCCTCCCTTCGCCCATCTACTGCCGCCGACCTCAGCTCCGACCTTGCCTCCGAGGCGGGGGGAAGACGAGGCGGCGAGGGTGACCGGCAAGGGTGAGCGGCGGGCCGATTGGGGCGTGGCGAGGGCATGGGAGGCCGATTGGGGCGCGGCGAGGGCGAGCGGCAAGTCTATTGGGTCGCGACGAGGGCGAGCGGCGGGCTGACTGGGGTGTGGTGGCAGCGTGGGGGGTGGGGGGTGCGAGCGGCGACGAGGTGCGCCAGGGAAGGGGGTGGCGGGACGAGGCAGGAGGCGCAGGGGTGGGGCCGACGGGGAGAGGTGGGGCGGGGCGGCGGCGGGGGTGAAGTAGGCCGCGTCGGGGGGGGGGTGTGGAGAATCGGGGTAAAATTTTAAAGAACCCGGTGGCATTTTCGTAATTAAAAGTTGACTCGATCCGACTCGAATAAAAAATAATAACTAATTCTAAATAAATTATAAAAAAATCTTAAAAAATATTATAAAATATAATACACACAATTTGGATCGATTTGGACTAATTGATGAGTTGTTAAATTTTTGTATATGACCGATTTGGACTGATTCAAGCTGATTCAACTGAACCGATTCCTGTCCGATTTAGACCGATTCCGATTCTGACTCCCTCGAAAACCGATTCCGATTCTGATTCCGATTTTTGCAACCATGGTTGAGACCCAAAACGTATAATATTTTGATGTGGTCAAATTAATTGTATATGTGAAAAATATTGTGCAATGAACATATCTTGGTTTATATATTTATTCGTGTTGATTTGATAGGGTGACCCCTACTTGTACTTTTAGGAGAAATTCTGTTCATTTTATTTCAGAAATTTTTATCGTCATTATTTTTTATATGAAGCGGTTGTCATGTTATCCATGTAGTGGAGTGTTAGGGTTTTGTGCATTTATCCATGCATAATGTTTGACATCTTCCACCTTGAGACGCCGTGAATAGATCCACTCGAGATGCGTGATGTTCTAGTTCGGTTCGCGAGCAAGCCAGATTTGGGGTGTCACATGTGGAGAGGGACTTGTCGGTGCGGGGGAGCCGAGGGCCGCACTGGCCATGGTGGTGAAAGTGCGGCGGCGAGGTCGCTGCAGAATGTGGGGTAGGGGGAGGCACAGAGCGAAGGCGGCGACGATGGCATCAGTGTTTGATGAAGAGCGAATGAAGAACTTGTGAGTGTCAGTGTGGAGGGAGCCGAGGGCCGTGCCAACCATGATGGCGAGTGGCGGTGGTGGCAACCATGGGGGAAGAGGTGAGTTAGTATTTTTTGAAAAATAGATTTGGGTCATTGATTTAATCGGACGACCCAGATTAGAGGTGACTGCCGAAAATTTTTCTAAAAATCACCCCGAACTATCCTATTTCACACACACACACACCTATACATACAAATGATGATACAAATAAAATACTAAAATTAAAGTTGTATGAGTGCATGACATAGTATATTTTTCAATTAAAAAATGCATAATGAATGGATTTAAATATATCATCATAATATATTGTTCCATCTTCGAATCAGCTGTTAATAGTAAAGATAAGAAATTATTAATAAGTTTGTATGTGTTAAAATGAGCCACATCTTTAAAGATTTACAACCTACAAAGTGCATCTTTTTTGTTAAGACACTCGTCTCATAAGAACATTTGGAGAGAATAAAAACCGGTGAGGATAAATTTGAGAAAAAATTCTTTCAATTTTAGAAAGTTGCTGTTCAACCATTTAGGCAACCTCTTTAAACTGTAACAGCCTAAGAGTATTTTCTTTTATAGAAAGGCTGAAGGCATTCCATTAAAACACCCCTTGCGAAGACATACATTCGCTTTGGAAGGGTATTTATGTCATGCCGTTGGCTTTGTATCACTTTGCCTATATAAATTAATACTCAGCCACTTAGCCTGAAAATTCAAGTTGTTCGGCGTGGAGGTCCTTACCCTTCCCTTTTTTTCTTCTTTTTTGAAAAGCATTAGTTAATAAATGACATGAAAAATATAGTTAATAGTAATATGAAAAAAACCTGTATACTCATGTTACCTGCTTAGTTTTGTCTTTAAAAAAATAAAAAATAAAAAAAGGAGGGGCTTTCGTGATATCAATTCTCATCTCCCTTCCCCAAGTTGATTTATTGTTTAAAAGTGATATACAATCAAATGGCAACTTCATATTGCTGCTGATTTCATCAGAAAAAGGAACCCTTTCATACACTGCTATTTAGCAGACAAATGCATATTAAAAGGTTCGTATGCAATAGCAAAATCGCAACTTCTCACAATTTCTCACCTTTAGCTTAATTCAACGTAGCAAAAACAAGTTATATCTTCCTAAAAGTCTCAGTAGATGACCGAGATTTCTCTCGACAACCCATGATTATCAAGTGAAGCTGGTAGCTCAAATGTCAGGAGACCACTGTCCCCAGAATAGGTGAAGTGCACCTCCTTTGCATCAACCAAGCAGTAGTTGGGTCTTACACTTGAATAAGCACCAAAGCGGCCACTACCCCGAGCTTCCATTTTAATTTTCAACTCCGTCAATTCAACGACATAGTCAAGTTGATTGATAGCACCACCGGAATTAAACATATCTATCAATCCAAGGGGTGCAAATTGAATCTTTCCATAGTGCTGCATAATCAAGAGATTTAAGAATCAGTCATTTAATCGAAAGAGATGATTGTGTTAAACAAAAGAAAGATGAATAAATTTGCTGGATGTATAAATGCTATTGACCTCTATTGGTGTAATTGTGTAAATTTCACACTGTAAAGTACTCAAAGACACTTCCACGCTTCCTTCCTTGGACACCTTTGAAAGACTTCCTGATCAATACTCCGAAATGAACACACGTTAATCAGAAAGAATCTGAAAAAGTTATCACAAAGCATTAGCAGAAAATAACCTCAAGTACCTGCATTACAAGCATATACAGCACATTCTCCGGTCCAATTTTCAGTTGCAACTTCTTGAAGGAGTTCAGCATCCATGGGGCAAACATGACCTGAAAGAAGCATGGACTTTGACACTGGTGACTTCTCCAGACTACTTTCTTTGTTCGAAGGCCAGAATCCTGCTCCTTGACAGTTGAATATACCAACAACTCCAGAGAACTTATTCATGTTCCAGAGTTTTAATAGGCTGCAAAAAAAAACAAACAGAGATTTAGTTACTGTCTTTAGTAGCTATAAGCAGAGCATAGAGCATAATGGAAGTAGATAACCTTTTCCCATCCATGACTGGATCATCAAAGAGACAGTCACGTGTAGGACGACCAGCATACTGAGCTCTTAGAACTGATCCATCAGGAAGGACAAGCTTTTTCAAGATCTGGAAATCATGCTTTCCCGGCTTATCACTGTTTAAAGTTAGGGACAGAAGGATATGAAATGCAGTTCATGTGAGAGAATGAGTGAGAGTGTAACACAGAGAGACAGACTACCTGACATATATACCACATCCACCGATTGCTCTAGCAGCTCCATGGAACTCTGCTGTGGCGTGGTCACTCTGAATATAAGAATGCAAGATAGTTTAATATTATTGATAATCTACGCTAACAAAGATGAAAAGAGAAAAAAGTTCCAGAGAATCAGTATTTTACATGAAACATATCCCAATCAGGCACAACAATCTCGCCCAGTAGAAGACTACTGAACGCAACTGATGCTACATGTAATGTTTGAAATGATGGCTCACGTGGCATGAAGTCCTCAGATGCTCTGGCAACGGCACTCTTCTTTGAACTACAAAATAATAGTAAATCGATTTAATAGTCATTATTTTTGGGTAAAGACACATTTGAACCATCCATATTACCCTCTATCCACGTCTTATGTGGCTGCACCTACCACTCTTGTGTGCATTACAGAATTGGACACTGAATCTAAAGACAGTACAAATGAAAAAAAATATTGAATTATAGTTACCTGTAAATGCAGTCCGAGTTATGACTCATGCAGCAAATTAAGTTATTATCAGGAAAGTTCTTCGCAACTGAGTCCTCTAGAGCTTTCTGATATTTCCCAGTTAATGATACACGTCCACCATAACCAGAGCCTAGGGTTTCCATCAAATTCTGAACATCTACTTTAACACCATCTACACCTTTACTAGAGAGATAACCATGAAGATCATTGTAAAAATCATATATTTTTGCTGGGTCAATTATCCCAACTCCATATTTCTCCAAACTGTCCATAGCAATATCTCTGAGGTTTCCTATGTTTCCAGGGGATTGATTCGGATATTTTAATTGTGGGTTGTATTTCTTCATGCATTCTGAAGTAGGTAGAACACCACCCCAATAACCAGCCAAAGCATGCCACATATGTATAAACCTGTTTTTCCAACATACATTAACTCAAACAATTTTCAAAATATATGAGAACCATAGAAGGAACAGTAATCTTACTTCAAACCATAATCAGCTTTTATTGATTTGATAAAAGATTTGATGTCCACAACTGAATTATCACCAAGTACAATGTTCTTGAACTTATCATTCTCCTTTACGTCAACTAGTCGACTTGCAAACCTGCAAAACAGGTACATCGCATAAGAATTACATACACACGAATATTCTGCCTACTTTGGAATGTTGTAATTAAATTGCCCTTAAATTGAGAAATAAGATATTTGTAAAAATCAGCTAAAAATTAAAAAGAATCATACTGGGTTCCCTCAATCACAGGCTCCCCTTCTTTACGAAACTCGTTAAATGTATCCTGCCACCCATCGTCGATAATCAGAAACTTTGCTGGTGCCCCTCCTTCTGACAAACTTCAATCGATATATTTTGAAAGAAGATTAGTTTTACACACTAAGCATAGAGAAAGCAATGACACAGATTAATACAAAGAAGTATTGAATTTTGAGCTCAATGTAGAAGCTTCAAGAAAAATGTAATTGAATGAGTACTAAGGGTGTAGGTATGGCCCACACTTTTAAGTTTTTAAATTAGAAAAGAATAGTTGATTGGCTTACCTTTTGAGACCTTCTCTTATTCCTTGTGGATTGACATCGGTGTAGAAAGCATCCCAAGTGCACCACCCAAACCAGTCTAAATATGCAGGTATCTGTCAGTCGCTTCCAATAAAATGTTAGTTACTTGAGCTCGTGCATTGAGTCCTTAGTAGCTAATATTGCAGTTGGCATGATATAAATGTAAATGGCAATGGAGGTAAACTCACCTTCTTGTTCTCAACATGGCAAAAAGTTCCCTTGTGTTTCTCCAATATCCTACAAAATATTATTATAAAAAAAATGTGCTTGGACACAGTATCTTTACCGGAAAAATCGTATAAGGTTGTAATGAAAATATATATTAAAACCAATCAAAAAACTGATCGTTAAAACCAATCAAAAAACTCACCCAGTCGTTTATCATATCATCCTACCAAAAAAGCTACTATCAGAATTAAAGCAATAAAACGACAATTTCTCATAACACCTACTTGACAGAATCCTTCAAAAGGTCAAAGGGATTGTCTCCCGAATTGATAAAAACAGCTTCCAAACGTTGAGTGCACTGCACATTTGGATCACCTGAGTAAACCACAATTCAGAATGTATAAGGATGCAACTTTCAATTTAACCTCACAAATATTTTCAAGCTTGAATATCTATCAACTCACCGCTTTCAGTGCAGAATGAAAGTTCATTTGCAGAATTACCCTCCAAACTGGTCCTAAATTGTTCATCAAGAACAGGTAGCAGAAGCATATAGAATGTTTGACAATTGTGTGAGTCTGTAACATCTTCACTTACGGCAGAACTTTCTCTTACTTCCAGAAGCAGCAGCTGAGTTTCACAAGGAATTTCACTTGCTAATTTTCCAAATTTAGGTATCATCCACCAGATTTTTAATCTATATAAACACAAAAATCTGTAGGGCCTGCAAATAAGTTGCATGATAAGATGTCATGATCAAATTCAACACAAATTAAATTAAAAGCAAATTCTGCTAATGTGTCCTCTATAATGCATGCCTCTTATGAACAGATCAACATAAACAATCTTCTTAATTGGTACTTTCTTCCACCATAATCATTGTCATCATTATCCACCATCTTCCAATAATTGGGGCTGGGTGAACTTATTTCTCCATTCTATTCAATCACACAATCGACCTATATTGGATTCACATCACTTCTGATTGCCTGAACCCAAGTATGTATTGGCCATCATGTTCTCCACTTCAAAGTTCAGAACAGAACTCTGAGAGAAAAGAGTACTTTTCCTGGTGGCTGCTATCATCCGTGCAATTATTAAACAAAAACTTGCAGACAGATGTCAGCTGTAGTACTCTCCGTGAAAAAAGCTCTGTCTCAATGTGTCGACAGACTATAATGAGCATTTATAAATATCACTACTTCTTCATCCACCAAATCCAAAATGACTGGAGTCAAGGGTATGGATCCTACTCTCCCAAACAAAGGACTGTAATCCATGTGTGAATAAATGGCAAATATTTGATGGCCAATCAAAATGATTTTTCTAACCCCGATGTTCCCACCTTAACGAGGATTTCTATCAACAATCCAAGGTCAAGCAATAAAGCACCAGCATTGGCAGAACCATTCATAAAAAAAAAGCCAGGATTAGAGAATTCAACTGGTCCTTGTGTCTCTTGAGCTGAGTAGTATAACTTAAAATTCCCCCACATTAAAAAGGGTAGCATTCATAAGAAGACAACATAGATTAGGTGCAGGACAACAAATCTTGAATTCAGTAGTTGGCTTCACTGAATGACAAAGTGATCCATCTAATGGGAAGAAGACCTTTGACCATATTTTTAGTTGACAATCGTCAAAGCAGAATATTGACAGATCTACCAGAATTGGCCATGTTTGAGGAAAGTCAACAACATATAGCCGTGACACGCATCTTTGTATGCACGTCTCAGAAAACGCTGTCAAAGTATAAAATCTTATATATTTTCATTAAATCATAACCGAGAGAAAAAAATTACAAAAAAAAACTTATCCTGAGGGACCAAATTTTCAGGGAATTATTTTCATTTTAGAGCGCACAACAAAACAACAGAAGGGGAAAAAAAAAGGAAAAAAAAACAGAGAAAACTGTCTTCTAGAAGAGAATTAAAGAATTTCCCAATTCAAATCAGAATGATATTTAGATCATATCGTCCCTCCAACATCCTTACACCAAATAGAACGGTACGACATATAAGGAAACAACCGATACACACATCGCCCATGACCAAACTTTCAAAAAACGAGCAGCAAACCGCCAAGACAACTCACTCAAGCACTCCCAGCCGAAAAACATGCCGGCAGTTGGCCTCCGCCGCATTGGCCCCAATAAAAGCCGACCCACCAGCCGCCGGCGTGACGACGACATTGGAGGGGATCTTATTGAGCAGCACCCTCCCTCTCACCATCAAGCACCCGTCCTTGACGCAAGGAGCCGCCGAGATCGTCATTTTTCTTCTCTGGTGCAGACCCAACCGCAGCAATGGCAATCTAAAGAGGTTGGGAACGGGCATTAAAGGTGAAGTGGTAGCGTGTTTATATAGGAAAGGGAGGTGGAAGGTGGGTGGAAGGCGGAAGAAGGTTGAGGTCTCCCAAATGCCAACTTTGCTACCCGCGATTTTTTAAATCTTATGGCATTGTTTGGTGAATGACTAAAATAGCCCTACCGGTAGCTCAGGTGTTTAACTGTCAACCACCTTATCACCGCAATCATTTTTATTTTTATTTTTATTTTATTAATTATTAGCGAAAATATATTATAATAATTTATTTATTTCTAATATTTTGATCGTTTAAATCTTTTATTTTTAATAAAAAAATTAATATTAAATTCATCTTTTATTAATATAAGAATTGATTTGAAACATTCAAAGTTTGATCAAATAGTTGCGGTGAATTTTAATTTTTAAAGTAAAATATTAAGTTTATTTTTAAGTATAGAGAAATAAAATGAAAAATTAGGGTTATACTAATAATTTTTTCGGCTTTGTTGTGTATTGCGTGTGCGTGACGATGATCATATCTGTGAATCATGAGATTTTAACTCGTTAACCGATCAAAAAATAAGAGACTATTACCTAACATTATTTCTTATCTGAGATAAGGGGTTGGAGGGCAACAAGATCCACGACAAGCGTAGGAATTATAACCGAGAATCGACGTGACATATTGGAGTTGGTGGAGAATTCAAGAGCACCTTTGGGACCAAACAGTGGCCCATGCTGACAAGGCAATGACTCCCCGATCTCAGCTCATGCTTCAATTCTTCTCCTTCAGAGAATTTTCTGTAGCCATGATTCCGTTCTTGTCAACTCAGGCATACGATTATTTTTGCGATTACCAAATCTACCATGCGCGCATGGTTATTGCCGAACGAGCACACTTATGACCGCCCCCCCCTATTACGAGTAAATTGCTAATTAATAAGTGTTTAAACATATATGATCATATGATCCTGTATGTTTAATGTATTCCGTATAATACCTTAACATGTCCTCATCTTTCATCTCATTCTCTCGTTCAAAGATATATAGAAAACAATAATTCATCTAGAAAATACAAGTTGATGAAATCTCTTGCACGTATAGGCGCTTACATATAGAAAAAGCCAGGCGTGAAAAGATGATGTGATTGTGATTAGAGTATATTGATTGTGCGACTAACTAAACGTTTTAAGGGACTAATTGGGGGATAAAAAGGTTTTAGGTGATTTAAAATAATCAATATATATATTAATTGAACAGCTTCATTAAATGATATGTTGTGAAGACTTTGTAAGGTCAAAGATGCGCTGCTGCACCTACAAATTAAATAAGATAATATGAGACCATGCCTTTATTTTTTCGTTGACTTTGAACATGACCAAATTAGTAGGGTTGTTAAATAAGGGAACGAGCTCAACTTTGTTTGTATTTAAATTTGATTCGAATAATTTAAAGTTTATTCGAACTTAACTCGAGATCAAAAGAGTTTTGAACATATATATACTCAAATTCGACTGGGACATTTTATATGTTGTTCAAGCTTGACTCAAATATAAATATATTTATATTGTTTAATTTTAATAACTTTGAAATTAGCTCATTTGAGAACTTCAAACTAGTTCGATAATAAAATCGAAAATAGTTCACAAATTGGCTCGTTAAATTAATAGCCCTAGATATTAGTTATAATGTTTATATATATATATATATATATTCATTAATAGATTGGAAGCATTTATAAAATATTCCATGCATCCTACATATATACTGGAAATAGAAAAAAATGAACATTTAAAAGGTTTGTATATTAAGTTACACTCATATTGATATAATGCACTATTTGAAACCATAGTCAATGAGTGATTTTAATTAGAGCAAAGTTAGCCGAAGTTCAAACACTAGTGGAAAAATAATTTATATCACTGCAAATTTGATGCAATATTATATTCATGGTAAAGTTTTCACAGTTTTGTTACGATTTGTATGTGTCAAAATTTACGTCACAAATAGTAGCCATATTAAATTTTTTAACATGGTTATTTGTTAAGGGAACTCTACGTCAAAATTCTATTACAGTTTTCGTTAAAATATTTGTGTCAAACACAAGTAATTTTATTTTAAACGAAAATAAAAAACAGATTGGCTCCGTTGTTTGCCACGGGATATCAGTCTTAAAGTTTTAATAGGGACAGCTTTGGCTACCTTGCAGCGTGGGGGTAAACTGAGGCAGTAAATACCGAAGTTTTTTTGGTAACCTTTTTCAAGGTACTTCGGAGCAAATATCTAACTATACTTTGGTGCATTTAAGGTTCGAAACACTCAATTATGGCTAGATTAATAATATTCACAATAACTATTTACTAATTTAAAAGTTTTACCATGAACCATTAATTAAGTTTAAAAGGTTATGCCATAGCCAAGGTTTTAAATCGTTAAATTTTTCACTATTTTATATATCATAAATTAACAATATTAATAAATAGGTTATACATTTTACCTATATAAACTAACTTTTCACTCATAGAATATAAAATATTTTAACTGTATAAATTATGGTAAACTAATTTAACAAGCTTGGAAATAAGTAAGTAAAAAAATTTAAAGTTGATAATCTCATTAGAGGGAAACTCTAAAAATTAAATCTTTTAAAATTAAGGTCTAGGTAGAGATGAGTTTTATATTTAAATATAAAATGGTTAAATATATATTGGTTAAATCATAAAAACGGTTACCATAGAACCTTCTATATTTACTATTTATATTTGAAGTCAACTCGGTTAAATTAATTGATTTTTTACTATTTTTTCATATGGTTAAATAAGTTCTTTATTTTTATTCCATTTAATTCAAATCAATTGGTAAATCGATAAATTGAATGATCATTTACAGTCTTAGGACTTGCATTGTCTAATCATAGGTATATATGGAAATCAGTAGCCCAGGAAAAAATATAAGAAAACTGAAAACATATTTTCCCCTTAATTGGGTAATTCTTCTTCACTAATCAGTTATATACCAAACAAGAAGTATTTTAAAAATTTGTATACATAGCTAAATTGTGTATATATGCATTTAGCTTTTGTGTTTCCCTCGCCAGTGAAATTGTATTTAAAAAGAAGAGAGTGTGTCTTTATGCACATTAAAGTCTTTCTTAGGTTGCCCATTCTTTTAACTTTCCTTGTCATTATCAATATATATATATATATGTATGAAAAAATTATATTAACTACATCTTATATAGTTTATGTGAGTTACACATTTAGTTTGAACCTTTTTCAGTGGGTCTCACAAAATAATATTTAGATATATTAAAAGAGGGGCATAAGTAGGACATTGATAAAATTTTGTCTTTTTAATATCATTATTGTAACACCTTAAATCAGTTCACCTAAGAACCAGATCAAAATCATTACGATCGAGTTGAGTCACGTCTAAATCAATTAATCTAAAATACTCGAATGAGAAATACACTGAAACAAACCGTTTTAGTGTCTCGAAAAAGGAAAACAATACTAAATGCATAACCAACACACAACAGGAATGGATGAATGGATGCAACTGCCTAATAAAAAGCTACGTACAATGACATAACATTAGAACACTTAACACATAACAAGAACAAAAATATATATGGATAAAATACAGAAATAAATATATCGAAATAATCGCTAGAACTAATGTCTGTATGTCCCATTAGGAGACCTGATATCATGTTTGATCTGCTCATACAAAGTTATTGAGGGCATACTTCTTAATATATCAAATAAATATACATAAAGACACAAATCAAACATAGACAAAAGTACGAAAGAAAAACAATGGTGTACTAGTACAAGTGCGTGTAGCAAAAGTCGGTCATTCGACTAAGTTGGCCCAACATACAAGAACACAAGACCTATATATATATATATATATATATATATATATATATATATATATAATGAAAAATTATCAGTAATGAATGTCATTGGCTCAAAAAATAGCTAATACAAACTAACAAGTGGAAACTAACTTCCACAATGAAAGAAAACCAATGAATCATTCTATGGGAACACTCAAACAACATATAGTAAGGAGTCATCAAGCTACAAACTAGATAGCATCCCGAACTGAATTGGTGTTATACCACTCTTAGTAAATGCCTCTCTTAATAATAACTGGTTTCATTCTCGAAAAAAATACATATCCTAAGCCCTCTTCAAAACTTTATGTAACTCTTGGTCTATAGCATAAAGGCCAAGTCCTATGAGGCATCATCTTCAGTACTCTTTCATACTGTATACAACAGTCTCGTCTACTCCACGCCTCTCTAGTTGTGAAGAAGGTCAAGATGTACATATATAAGGATCCCTCGAGAATGGAATAACTTTCTCACTAATCTAGGCTTTTCGCTGTAAGCTGCTTATGCACCTGCTCTCAGTATACCCAAGGTTCAGTCCACCAACTCTAGAGTCATTGAAATTTGATAAAAATTATATATCGGGTTAGGAAGGGAATCATATAAGTAAGTCTGAAGGCAATGTGAGGTAGAGCTAAGTTCGAAAACAACACGAATGATTTCATCATCGAAGGTCATTAATCAAGAAAATAAAATACGTCTACTTGGCTCATATTAAGTAGAGTCTGATAAAATAACCATGGAAATCAAATCCACAATAAAGTAGAAAGATAAAGCTCAAAGAGTCCTAACAAACCTAAGCCCAAGATCTAAGTGTGGCGACACATCTACGACGAGTTCGGACTCCCGAATCAACATTAGAACCCACTACATTGAGTTGAAGATTATCATTATTAAAATAGTCTTATATCATTTAGTTAATTAAGATAATTAAGTTAATTATCAATCAACTTAAGATTTATATGCGGTGATCATTTTATTACGAAATATGAGTTAAAATATTATTATTTTAACTAATTAATTAATTAATCAATTTGGCTCGTGAAATGAGATCACATGAACACAACCAAAAAATTATAAAGTTTTAATCTTTTTTGAAATTTCAAGTGTCATTAGGTAGATTTAGTCGGTAGATTTTACAAATTTAGGCCGACACGATTATTTTATTATATTTAACACCCAAAAATCACATAGATATTAAAAATCATATTTTTGTCACAAAATTAACAAAAAAATTACTAAACATATATTATATGATGATGATCTAGCTATCTTCATGCCTAATCATGAAGATTTATATACAAATAACTATGGATTGTACCCAAAATAAAAAGAAATGGGGGGAGGAGTGTACCATGATTAGGGGAAAGGGAAGGGAGAAAAGGAGGAAAAAGTGGCAGCATCGGCCCGCGGCAGTGGTAATAGTCCGTGGTGGTGGCAGCGTGGCGGCGGCCAGGAGAAGAAGAAGGGGGAAGGGGCAGGCAACAAGGGGGAAGGAAGAGGGAGAAGGGAAGCGAGGGAGGAGTGGAGGAAGGAACAAGGGGAAAAGGAGGGAAGAGGGAAGAGGAGAGGGAGGAAGGAGGGAGGAGAGAGAGGGGGATGGGTGACAACCAGGAGGAAAAGGGAAGGGATGGGAGAAAAAGAAGGGGAGGGAGGGGGAGGGAGGGGGAGGGAGAAAAGAGGAAGGAAGAAAAGTAAGGAGGAAGAAAAGGGGGAAAAAAAGAGAAAATGGAGAAAAATGCAAGAAGAAAAAGGAAGGAGATAGAAAGGGAAGAAAAAGAGAAAAATGAGAAAGAATAAAAAGAAAAAGAAAGGGAAAAAAGGAGAGGGGAAGAGAGAGGAAGTTGGAGGTACGTTTGAAATGCATGAGACATGACTTCAACCTAACACTATAAAAAGTACAACACACACGAAATATGTACGAACATGATCTTAATCTACATAACACAACTGAATGAAATACAAGTCACTCACTTAGCAATTGGGACAGGAGATAAAACTCAACCACGCATGCACCTCGTGCCCAAGTCCACAATAGCACAGAAGGATCCTCATAATATTAGACATATCGAACTGGACCAATTGCATGTTACTTGAATTGAGTCAATAACAAGCCATGTGTAAAGCACTAAGCCACGGGCAGGATTTTACAACTAGAACATCACTAGCATCAATTGCCCAATTAATCATACAACTATCAAATTTCCCAAGTTCATCCACACTACCACTTATCATCCAATTGATCATGAAATTCAACAAAGCAATAGAAATTTAAATCAGATTTTAGGAAAAAATGTAAAGAAAATTACATAAAATTCAATCGTGACATCAACAACAAGCCAATTCTACTTCTTCGGCTGCTTCACCTAGGGGGTGTGGTCATCGGTGGTGGGTTTGTCAGAGAGCCGGGGGTGAATTCGTTGAGGTGGGTTCATTGGAGAGGGTCACGAGGGGTGAGTTCATTGGTGGTGCTTTTTTAGAGATGGTCGTCCTGTGTCGCGAGTGGGAGATTGTGTGACACCAACAACCCTACTCTCGCATATGGGGACTACCTCTTCATCTTATTCGTCTATGAAATTGGACAACTGAGTTGAGCCTGAAGCATAGTAGGGCTCATAAAATTGGTTTGATATATATATATATTATATATATATATATATATATATATATATATGGATAAAAGTATTCTGTACTGTCTTGGCTGTGTTGCAGTACAATCTTGGCCGTTGGATTAGCATCCAACGGCCAAGATCTAAAAAAAAAAAGGGGGGGGCGGCGGCCGCCGCAGCAGCGACGGCGGAGGGGGCGGGAAGTCTGCCCGGCCACGGCGACGGCCGGGGGGGCGCCGGCGACAGGGGACGGGGGCGCGGCGCGGCGGGGTGGCGGGCGGAGGCCGAGGGGGGCGCGGCGGGGCGGCGGGCGGGGGCCGAGGGGGCGCGGCGGGGTGGCGGCGGGGACCGAGGGGGGCGCGGCGGGGTGGCGGGCGGGGGCCGAGGGGGCGCGGCGGGGTGCCGGGCGGGGGCCGAGGGGGGCGGGGCAGGGTGGCGGCGAGTGGCGCGGCGGGGTGGCGGGCGGGGACGGGGACGAGGGTCGGGGGTCGCGCGGCGGGAGGCGGGGGACGGGCGCGGCGGGGTGGCGGGCGGGGGCCGAGGGGCGGGGCAGGGTGGCGGCGAGTGGCGCGGCGGGGTGGCGGGCAGGGGACGGGGGACGAGGGTCGGGGGGCGTCGCGCGGCGGGGAGGCGGGGGGAACGGGGTGGCGGGCGGGGGCGTCGCGCGGCGGTGGTGTCGCCCGGCGGCGGGCCGGCAGGGGAAGAAGCGGGGCGGCTAGATCCGCCGCCCCGTCGCCCGGCGGTCACGTCGCCGCCCCCGGCGGGCCGGCGACGGGCGGGGCAGGGGGTGGCGTCGCGTCGGCCGGCGGCGGCGGCGCCGCCCCAAATTGTTTTTTTATTTTTTATGAGGGCATGTTTCAGCCGTTGGATTTGATCCAACGGCTGAAACACTGCAGCACAGCCATCTTGGCTGTGCTGCAGTACAGCAAATGCCTCCTATATATATATATATATATATATATATATATATAGTATATATATAGTTGTGCGTTGTTTGCTTTTACGGTGCATAACAATGAGAGCCTCTCATTCGCCCCCTGCCCTTGCCCATAGGATTCTCGTTGTTGTGCAATGCTTGTGTTCGCACAAAAAATTTCTCTCTCTATATATAGTTGAAACTCGTAAGAAACAAATATCCAATCTCCTTCTATCCTCTACGACAAATTATGTTGGCCATTTCATCGTTGGGCCGTCGACTTCTATTAAAAATGTTAAAATGACATGACAACGCCCTGATCGCAACAAGCTACCATCCCATTTCTACTCGGATCAAGCCTAACTAAATAAGTTTTAAGCCCATTCCTACCCTTACCAAGCAAAATAATTATGCATTCAAATTTAATTAGCTTATTTATATTAAATTTAGAGTTATTTAAAAATAAAATCGAGTCGTTGAAGGCAAACTCATGCCAACATGATTTTTATCTTCCTTTGCTTCCCATTTAATTATTTAATTTAAGAGTTAACGAAATGTATATCGCATCAAATATCTCGATCTATGGTTTAAAATCATTTAATAAAAATTGAATTAAGCATCAATACGTAAAAGACAATTATTTTCACAAAAGATACATTGTGTTTTAAAACGCGTTGACTCAAGCAGACACAAGCGCAAAAGTGTCGTCAATATCTACAATAGGCATCATATCAACATTTCCCGCGACTAATAATACTTATAATTATAATAGTAATTATAATAGCAGGCCCACAAAGAGATTTTACTCAGCCCAATAACCATAAGTCTGCAAGTTGCCAATTCATTTCCACTCGGCCCAAGCCCACTCGGCTACAAGACCATCCCATCCCCGAATACCCTTCTGATTGGTCCACGTGTTTTCAACCCGCCGGCGCCCTCGCCGGCTTCTTCGCCAAGCTGCTTCCATAAAATCCACGCGTTTTCTCCAATGACCTCCCTCTTGTATTCGACCTCCCTCCTCCGCCGGCCGCCCTCCCCTCGCCGGCGCCGCCCTCGGCCGCCGCAGGACCCGCCGCCGAGCCCCGCGCAGGGAGGTGCCTCGCCCGATGGCGGCGCCGGGAGACGATCCTCGAGGCGGTAGGTTCTGCATCGCAGCTTTTTCCTCTTTCTAGACTCTTTTATTTTTCGTTTCGAAATTTCATGGTTGTGAGTTTTGTGTATGGATTTGGGGCTGTGATCAATCAATTTTATGGTATGGGTATGATTACTCAACCAATTGTTATTCTGTTTTTATTGTGGAGGGAAATGATAGTAATGTGTGGGAGTAAGATTGGTGGTAGTTGGCATGTTGGAATGAAGAAGTGGAATATACTTGAGATTTGGAATTGTCATTGTCATCTAACATTGCTTTTCCGTTTGGTTGATGGCGTCATATTATAAAATTATGCTGAAAATGATGTAACGCACAGCGGGGATAATTGGGTGAAGCTAGAAGTTTGATGTAGTTGTTATTATGTATTTTATTGGACTAATGGATCGGCATGGTAAGATGGGTGTGGAGGAGCTGAGTGTTTTGAGATATGATTTGTGGCGTGATGGTAATGGAGGAGAATTAGGAGTTGTACTAGTTGAGTGCAAGGTTTGTGAGTGTCGTTTAAGATGGTTTGGGCGTGCGTGATGAAGGCTCCCTAGTGCTTTTGTGAAAAGGATTGGTTTGGGCAATAAAAGGGCAGAGGTTGACCGAGAAAAACTTGGACGGAGACTATTAGTAAGGAAATGGACTTTCTATGAATTGAGCTTCGATATGTATTATGATCATGTGGAATGAGGGTGTCCTTCTCCTTTACACCAACTTGGGGTAAAGTCATGGTTGCAAAAATCGGAATCAGAATCAAAATCAGTTTTTAAAAGAGTCTCTAAATTGGATCGAATTGGTCTACATCTGTCAGGATCGGTTCAGTTGAATCGGTTCAAATTATTGCTATGTAAAATTTTAACTTAGTCAAAATTAGTGGGTTATTAATTACAAAATATGTCATTCTAATATCATTTTTATGTTAAGATGTGTATTATATTTTATGATATTTTATGATATTTTTTTGGATTTTTTTGAATTATTTAGAGTTAGTTATTATTTTTGATTCGAGTCGAAGTTGAGTCAATTTTTAATTACGAGAATGCCACCTACATTTTCTTTCCCCACGCCCCCTTCTCTCTACCCGAAGTCGCCCATCCCCCTCGCTCTGCCTCGCTCCGCCGGCCCTGCCCGTCCCTGCCCCCATCACCCCCCGCCCCGCCGCCCGGTCGCCGCCCTCCTGGCCTGTCTCACGTCGCCCTCACTCCCCGCCACGCCACCGCCCTTGTCGCCCTGTCACCCAGTTGCCCCCGCCCCTCGCCCCCGCCCCGCCCCATCGCTGCCGCGTCAAGGGGTGGCACATGGGATTGGCGGGAAGGGGAGGTGGCAGACGGTCGGAGGGAAGGGGCGGCGGCAGAGGGGAGGAGGGAGGGCGGATGCAAGGGGCGGCGGCGGAGGGAGGGGCGGAGGCAAGGGATGGCACACGGGTCGGTGGCGGCGGCGGAGGGAGGGGCGAGGTCGGCGGCAGCAAATGGGCAAAGGGAGGGATCGGCGATGACTAACGGGCAGAGGGAGGGTAAGTAATTTATTTTTGGTTTTTAAACTTTGATTTCACTTTTACCCATGCGTAAATAATTTATTTAATATCATGCCTAGAGTATTTCCGCCATTTACCCATAAAACCGATTCTTCTTGATTTACCTCGATTCTAAATCGGCCGATTTGTCGACTGTTTTATTAAAAACTCGATTCGACACCCGTTTCGGATCGGATTACTTCCGATCCGAGTGAAATCGGCCTAATTCTTCTTCTTCATCTATGGGTAAGGTGGGAAAAGTAAAAATGGATGGGCATGGTGTAATGATTGCTGATTGAGAAATAACAATATTGTCATCTTCAACTGTGAGACTGATAATGAAGAAATCCAGTTTGCTTGTATGTGGAGAGATGATGACATTCGAAAGTATGTTAGTTAATATGTTCTATGGCAAGAAGTGGCTGGCCAGCGCCTTTACATAGGACCATGACCTAAAGCTCTCGGGCTGTGATGCAGTCAACAAATTTTAGATGGAAGAGAGGTCCATCTATCTAAGTTATGCACGATTTTTTTTTTTTTTGGTAAAATCATACTGACAATTTGCTGTGTATTGATCAGAGTTGAAGGGATCTTAGGGAGTACTTGTGATAATTTAAATGAACAAAAATGGTATTATTGATTTGTACTTGTGATCACCAGCCAAGTTGTGTCGCTATTTGGTATACTAAGCATTAAAAATTCCAACTAGTTCCCCTTGATAGATTTCCAAGATTCCAGCTTTGGTACTAGCTGTCCCACAAATGGCCATCATGATTGCCAATGTGAATTTCTTGCCTTTGACTATAATTTAATTGAGTTTTTTCTTACTGTTTGTCCTATTCAAGCTCATTTTAGCTTGCTTCCGTCTCCGTCTACTTATTTTCTTATAGTTAAGTTTATGGCGGAAATCTGCAAAGCTGAAACTGCAATTTTTTTGTCATATAGCATCAAGTGTCAAGCTTCTTTCAGGGAAGCGAGAGTCATTGCAACAAGACATTGAGGAAAGCTTTTCAAATGGTAGCAGAAACTTTTCTCGGAAAAACAGGTCCTGTATGAGCTCCATAAAATGTTTCGGTGTGGAATTGTCACCAGATAATATTGCTGTTGCAATGGTATACTTTGTACAAGGCGTTTTAGGGCTTTCTAGGCTTGCAGTAAACTTTTACTTGAAAGACGATCTTCAACTCGACCCAGCAGAGGTACCGCTGCTAATTTGAAATTTTGAATGACTTTGTAATTCATCCTTTTATGCTTTGTAAGGTCATTTTATACCAAGCATTTTGTGCCCTTGGCTTTAGAATATTGCCGTTAGATGATGTAGCTCTTCTTAAGTTGTACTCTCACTTGTATATAAGTTTGTGCTTTTGTATGTTGCTTCTATGTGGTCTAACGCGGTGTTTAAAAGCTGATAATATGCTTGCTTGAGTAGACTTTTTCTTTTTTCTTTTTTTTTTGAATGATAACTTTGATTTATTTAATAGAATTTTTATGGTTATTTTCAGACGGCTGTTATTTCCGGTTTCTCTGCTCTTCCTTGGCTTGTCAAGCCTCTCTATGGATTTATCAGGTCTCAACTTTTAATTTAATTTTTTAGTCGTTTTGAACTTCTGCTTCCACTTTGAATTATTATCTGACTGGTGGCTTTGATATTGCAGTGATTCATGTCCACTTTTCGGTTATCGAAGAAGGTCGTATCTTGTCCTATCTGGGCTCCTTGGCGCTCTTTCTTGGAGTTTAATGTCCACCTTTGTTGACAGCAAATTCAGTGCTGCTTTCTGTATATTTCTTGGATCTCTTTCAGTTGCCTTTTCAGATGTTGTAAGTGACATTCTTATTTGCCTTCTAAGTAGGAGATTTCTGGTTCTTACTGTTATTTTTTTGTTATTGTTCTTCATTTTAAGTCATTGCTAGCTACTAGTATGTGATCACCTTGGAATTGTAATGCTTGGCTAAATGGCTGATGCATTATTTTCCAAATCAAGCTACAGTCGATTTGCATTTTATTTAACTGTACTTAGTTAGATGTATGATAAGATATCATGATGGGAAGAAATTGGCATATTCTTGTGACTGCAAAACATTTGTAGTTGTATTAGTACAACCACCAACCTACTAAACAGTTCTGCTCCTGCAAACCCTGTCTATCTGCGTATAGTATCGATTTATTACATGCTTGATAGAGTCGTGGGTCTGAATTTCTTACTTGACTACTCATTTTAAAAATGAAAATTTTGAAAGCTTGTAATTTTGATGGAGTATAATTGCATGTATTCCTATTTTAAATTATGAGACGGTGTAAATATAATTATTGGCTATAAACTTAAATTATAATTCTTTAGGTCGTAGATTCTATGGTTGTGGAAAGAGCTCGGGGTGAGTCACAGAGCACATCTGGTTCACTTCAATCTTTATGTTGGGGTTCATCTGCCTTTGGGGGAATAGTTAGTGCTTATTTCAGTGGCTCCCTTGTGGGCACTTATGGTGTAAGGTATCTTTGATGAACTTATTAGCTACTGATCTCCTTGATAATTACAGTTGCATTTTTGTAATCCTGACTTCTCAATATATTTTAGGTATTCTTAGCTGTAAAATTTTGTTTTATAAGTCACTATTCTCTGGCGGAAGTGCAGGTTTGTTTTTGGTGTTACAGCGTTTCTCCCCTTGCTCACTTCGGCCGTAGCAGTCTTAGTGAAAGAACAGCCGATACTCCGTACTTCTAGAGGACCGAGCATTCCATGGGTTGCTCCTGGTTTTATCGAATCATCCAAACAAAGTATATTGCAACTGTGGGGTGCTGTTAAACAGCCAAATATATTGTTGCCAACGTTATTTATATTTCTTTGGCAGGCTACACCACAGTCAGATTCTGCTATGTTCTACTTCACGTAAGCTTCTGTCAAGCAATGTTTGTTTGAATCTGTTTACATATTCCACCACTTATAACTAGTGCTTGATTGCAAAATTTGACTTATTTGACGATGCTTCATTGAGGGAGAGTGAAATGGTAATTGATTCACTGATGTCAGATTGCCCTTGTCTAGAATAATGACAAATTATTGTTTTATATACCGAAATCTAATTGCTGTCTATTCCACCCTAGACATATAATTGATGTTAACAGATATAGGAGATGTAATTCACTTTGTCTTTGTTAGGCTTTCTATAAATAACAAAAGCAAAAAGATATGTAATTCACTGTCTTTGTTAGGCTTTCTATAAAATAACAAAAACAAAAAGATAAAGAAAAAAAGGTGCATTTAGTTGTTGCTTGTCCGTGATCTAATCACAATAGAGATGATTGGGGTCTTGTTGAATAGACCTTTTAGATTACAATAGCTCTTGGCATCTTGTCTTACATGACCATGCTGTTACTTTATATTTGTAATCAGTCTCTATGCTTGAATTCTTGAAAAGAATTTCAATTGTAGGACAAATGCCCTTCACTTCACTCCCGAATTTCTGGGACGAGTCAAACTTGTTACTTCTGTTGCATCATTGCTGGGAGTAGCTTTATACAACGGTTTTTTAAAAAATGTTCCTTTGAGGAAGATATTTCTGTGGACAACCCTTACTGGTTCAGCTCTTGGAATGACTCAGGTATTACCTTTTTCTTGATTTTTTGTGCACGATGGTGCCATTATGTGACAACTAATTGAAATTTATCATAGCATTTAAATGTTTGATTCAGTATAATAAAAATTTTATAACTTTTTGGGGTTCAGGTTTTACTTGTTACTGGTTTAAACAGAAAGGTTGGCATAAGTGATGAGTGGTTTGCTATTGGAGATTCCCTAATTTTAACAGTACTTGGCCAGGTAGTTCTCCTTATCATTGATGCAGATGAATTTAATTATACATATAGAAAACACTAGCCCATTGCATTGGTGTCTTTATTGTTCTTACTGTAAAGGCATTTTTCTTTTAAATTTTATGGTTCTAAGACAATATATGTTCTATAAAAATGCCCTTTTAAGGGCATACCCATGTCAAGCTTCTACATATCCACTTTGATTATGTTTGTGCATCTCTATTTGATGGCACATTTGTCAAGTTAATACGCTGATGTGGGCAACATGCTGTACTTAATACTTAGTTCCTAGATGATACTCAGTTTAATGATCTAGAATGGGGGATTTTTAAAATTTGTGTGAAAATGATAATACAATTCTGGACTCAATGCTAACCTTAAAAACACTTCACAAAAAAAGTTATTGATTCTGAAAGGTGTTGAATTTCAGGCATCTTTCATGCCAGTATTGGTTTTGGCTGCAAGGTTATGCCCCGAAGGTGTGGAAGCCACACTGTTTGCTACCCTAATGTCCATTTCAAATGGAGGCGGCGTCGCGGGAGGGCTATTGGGTGCCGGTCTAACAAGAATTTTTGGTGTCACGAAAGACAACTTTGATCATTTGGCTACCCTGATTATTGTATGCAATCTTAGCTCTTTGTTGCCTCTGCCACTCCTGCGCCTTCTCCCCAAAAACGGTCCAAACAACACATCTGAAAGACAAGATTTTGGAGAGGCCAAGTTAAGCTAGTTTCTTAAAGATGAATATGACAACCTTCTTAGCCACTTATCGTGGAAACAGCTAGCACCATGTTTTCTCCTATATACCATATACCAGAAGTCACAAGAAATGGGAAAAGAATCCAGAGTATATGATGTCTTACTTGCCGGATACCCGCCGTAGATCAGTAGCTGTGGGTGAAAAGGATCGCATATCTATATGAGTAACGTGCCCGTTCCACCATTTTGCCCACAAAACATGATCTTAAGGTTAAGGTAGAGATATCTATGTTATCATTAAGCTTTGGCTGCGAAGCTCTGCACGTCGGCTGGCCTTCACTGACATAACATCATCTGTTTCTTCTTTTTTGGGTTTCCCAAAGTGACTTTCTACTTTACTTTTAAATCTTATCTTCAAATGTAATAATCCATTTTTGTTAAAAAAATGAACGGAATTGTATTTTTTTTTTTTGGAATCTTGAATTTTGAAACACTGCATTGATACTTTTGATGGACGGTGATATAGGAATTGCGCTTCAGTCAATTCCGTGTCAAACCGGCCTTCTTACACTGTTCCGACCAGAAATGAGTGCTGCCTAATACTTGTACGCGAGTCTATCTACATCTGACGTGCTGCATTATTTGAAATGGTGCGTGAATGATACGTATACTATATCCATACGTAAGTCTGAGAGAACTTGTCACATGTGCTCATTAATGCCGTGGAGATTAAACATTCCCATCCTGTGCTTTTGAAATATATGTATGTTATCTGCGACTGCTAAGCTCGACCCACAATATGGAGGGAGGGTATCTCGTGCAGCTATTTCTAAGTAGAAAACTTTTTAATACTATTAATTAACAAGAAATATAGTTATTAAATTTTAGTATCTATATTATTAATAAAAATAGTTTCTCATTAATCATTTTTATTCTTAATTAAACTTTCCTTGTTATTAATCCTACTAAAAGTTCTTCCTAGTTATAATTGTATAAATTTGTGATCATATAATAAACACCAACTTAATTGATTTTTTTTTATTATTGGAGAAGTCTTTAAATATGATTCTGCTTAAATTGACAGAAATCTCAATTGTGATAACTATCTCTAATTATTTTTAATGTGTGTATATATTTGGTGGTCTTATAAATATTTAATTATTATAATACCTTGAATCAGCTTGCAGCACAAATCGAATCAAAAGTTTTAAATTCTAGACCACTACTCTTACTCAATTTAAATGCAAAGCCGACTCATAAAACAAACCTAACCATTTGAGGTTTCAAAAGACGGAAGACTTGAGAATATCTAATGTGCATTCAAAACACACATAATCACTCTAAAAACATGCACTAATACCTAGAGCTGGGCTCGTAAACGTGACATCCTAAATAAATCCAAATTATAAAAGAGGCTTCAAATCCTGAAAAAATTTGACAGAGTCTCTCTCGTAACTAGAACATGGGAAAAATTTTACAAACTTATATTATTTCACAAGTTATATAATTCACCTGCAATAATTTACATTTCGCGCATTTCACACAGAGAAATACCAAAGAGGTGTTCCACATCAATCACATAACATCATATCACAAATCATTTACAATCAATATTTTCATTCTTCGGGTTGTTAGTTTGTTTGGTCTTCACATAGATTGTTTAATTTCCAAAATAAAACCTAGCAGCTCCTTCAACCCAAGTTTCTTCATTGCTTTGAGTACTTGCACATATAACAGGGTTCGCTTACTTGGGTTAATTTTATCCTTTATTCCATGACTTCTGGGCTTAAAGAATTCCTACACGAAATGGTTAGACTTGTGTGCACCAAAATATACCGTCTGCAAAATAATTTAAATACATCTAAGTAATAATACTTTTTTATTTATTCTAAGACATGACAACTTTGTATTTTAAGGCCTACAAGCTCTCACACATGAAGGAAAGGTCATTTATATCAATACAAAAATTTACTAACCCGAAATAGTATTTTCATTATATAGCCCACTTGCCTTGCATGGTTAATCATATGGCCCAATGGCCCCGCATCAACATAAAAAATCACACACACACACACATAATAGCAACCAAGTCAACCATCCTATAAGTTATTCTTGATCTTTACGTCTTTCCGACTAAACCTATAGTAACACACTATGAAGAAAATATATGTCGATAATAAAAAATTACTAGTTCGAAAATAACTATGAAAAATAATTTCAAGTTGATAAATATATGACTTGTCATCTACGAAAAAATTAAACAGAAAAATAGAAATTATCCACACCCATATTATCATACAAAAATACGACCAATATGATCTAACCATAATCACAAAAATATATATGAATCGGAGATACTCGAGGATAACATGTCATTACTATAGTCAATAAGGCCTAAATTATAATTACAACCATATTTCAAATAGCTCAACAAAAAGTCACATCATAATCACCACAGCATTGCATGGCCCAGATACACTAAACGGAAAATATATACATTGCTAAAAAGGTAATAAAACTTATATATATTAACCATCAAATCAAACACCACAAGTGGGTACTAACAGGCCCCCCACACTCAGTGGGTGCCACGCTCCCATTCATCACTCGTATATAGAAAATTCAAAAATCATGTCATACATATAAAGCCTAGGAAAGGCTGATAAATAGCGCTAAAGTGATTTTCGATCTGGATCTTATGCTTTCGAAATTTACATCAAGATATCTCAACCTTAAAGTTTTATTAATCGAGAAAACTCAATTAGATGGTTCATAGATAATGGAATCCAATAAGCTCCACTAACTATGTCCTTAAAACTCTACTAACTACATCCTACGATATAAATCACATCTGTTGTAGAGTTAAGTAGTAGATTAAGCAAAGAGGACTACTAAGAAAAGGAGGGAAGAGAATAAAAGATAAAAAAAGAGAAGAAAGGGGAAACAGATAAAGGAAAAAAGAAAAGGGGGAGGGAGAAAAAGGTAAAAAGAAAAAAAGAAGGAGGGAGAGAAAAGAGAAATGAAAAAAAAACGAGAAAAGAAAAAAAAAGAGAAAAAAAAGGGGAGGAGAAGAGAGAAGGAGGGGAAAGAGAGAGAGAGAAAGAGGAAAGAGAAATATTTAAAATACATTTGATACGATTCTAATCTAATGCGATACGAATATGCAATACGCATAAAGTAGGCGCGAACACAACCATCATTTATACCACCGAGAGAAATACAAGCCATCGGCTTAGCAATTGGGGTCAAACTTAACTACGAATGCATCCATTGTTTAAGTCCACAATAACACATAAGAATTTTCTTAACATCATATCGATCCTAGATCAGCCGCAAACTATTCGGACCAACCAACAACAAATTACATATAAAATATCGGGCCGACGAGCCAAATTTTACAATTATTGTTGGGAAAACCTAAATTTATGTATAATTCTACCTAAACTAGAAATATCTATCATATTAAAAAAATTAATTAATTTTAATATACATATATATGTAACCTTATTATTTATTTGTTTAAAAAATAAAAAATAAATTTCAAAGATATCCACCACGGAGGTGTTTGACTTAGTTATGGTAAAGATGAAAGGAAAATGTAATTAAGGCTGTAAAAAGAAGTGGTCCATGCATGGCCATACTAAAAGGAGAGGTTTGCAAATAGGGGTGAGCTAGAACCTTGGTATACAAAATATTTTGCATGCTTTATCCAAAAAACAAAATGTGGAGGGGAATTCGCCAACACACCCAACCTCACTCACGTCCATTCCCACATTGAACCGACAACCTCAAACCCAACCCAGTGTCGGAATTTTTTACATAATCGGATCCTAATTGATTAAAAATGTGTCTCGGGCTCCAATCCATAATTAAAATGCGATTTGCCGTCAAATTATGGAGAACTGAAAACCCAGATCTGTAAAATCTCCCAATGTCGCTGGATGCATGGTAAAGTGCAGGCCTCGCCTCATATAAGAAGAAACCTGAGAAAGATAATGAACAAAAGAGCTCAAAAGCAATCCTCCAATGGCTGTCTTCGTCGATTTGTACAAGTTTCGATTGCTTGCATGTCGCCGTCTTTTTCGGCGAAACAATAGGAAAGCATACTGCCAACATTCTAAACAAATCTGACCATTGGTTCAACCTAATCCTAACCAATGATTCTAGATAAGTGGTTTAATCCCGTCCATTGATTTCAATACTAAATCTCAGTCACTTGATCCATATGACAGTTAAGACCATTATTACGAAATACATCTTGAAAAATATAAAATATATAATAAAATAACATAAAATAAAATAATCGATTTCTAATTCAAATAACATGCTCTAAGCCTAATAACCCACCCAAAATTAATAAATAACGCATCCTAATACGGTAAATAGCTTTAAATTAATTTTGCTATCCACTATATATATAAAAAAAACTGACATAATCTTATATATTTTGATAACTTATTTTTTTCCTACATTCATCGTGTCATGTGTAAATACAACAAATTTCTGTCCTTCAAGAATTCAGAAATCAATCGATGCCCGTATTCAAGAAACGGTCAGCCTCACATTAAGAACATTTTCCTATCATCTATACCAATTTTATATCACTGAGTCAAACACGTGCGCAGTGGTTATGTTTGAAATATATTTTTATATTTTTATTTGTTTGGGGGATGGGGTAGCGGTGGCTGGATGGGTGGGCGATCGGGATGGGGGGGGGGGGTGAGCGGTTGGTGGCGCGACAAGAAGGAGGAGGGGCGGGGACAGGGTGACGCTTGGCGGCGCAGCGTCGGGCGGCGGGCGATTGTGGGGAGGGGGGAGACCAGGGCGGGGATGGGGGAGGCTTGGCGGGGAGGCGGCGCGGGGTGGAGAAGATCTGGCGAGGGGAAATGGGAAAAGGCGGAGAAGAATAAGGGGTAGTTTAGGTAATAAAAATTAATTTATCCCTTGTTTGAATCAATAATAATAAAATAAATCTTCAAAATACAAAATAAAATATAATAAAAAATATTGGAATGACGTATTCTAAAATAATGTGCGAAATGGGGAAGGAAATTAATGACCGATTTTGACAAATTCAAGTGAAGTGATTTTTAATAAATCAATCCGATTCAATGATTTCCTTTAAATCCGATTTAATATCTAATGCCGATTTTTGCATCTATGGGTGTGACTACTATACGACACATTGAGGGATGCTAGGAAAATGTAATTAAGGCCAAACAAATAAGTGGTCCGTGCATGAGCCATATTAATTATGAATACTTGTACACATAAGGTGGTAAACTAGAAACTGGGGGCGGGGAGGGATGTGACTACTATACAAAACATTGAGGGGAATTAGTCAACATACCCACCCTTACACGCAAATCATCTCCCTCATAATTATTCTTCTCTTCGGAAAAATTGAATCTGTGACCTCAAACCCAACCCTCTCCCGCTGGATGTAGGGCGAGTAGATATTGGTCTAAATCGAAATACCCGACCGAATTAAATTTAATTTGAATTTGGTTCGGTTTGGGCATTGGATAAATTTTTTAAGGGTGAGAAATTTCACTTAGAAACTTGACCGAACTGAAATCGACCAAAAATTAAAGCATTTAAAAAACTTAATATTTATGTCTTATGTAAATTATTATTATTATTTTTGATTTATTTGTAATTCATTTGAGATATTTAATATAAAATCCATATATAGAATATTTTTTAATGTGATTATGATGGCTAAATTATGTTATAATTTTGTTTATTATAAAAAAATAATTAATTTTAATATAATTTTTGTAATTTTCAATTTTATATTTTGGTTTGATTTTAGGTAAATTTCAGTGCAAAATTTTAGTAGCCAAACCTTATTCCGACATTTAGGTCGACCTCTTCAAAATCGAACGAACCTCTGCCCTAGTTGGATGCATGCCAAGTGGAGCCCGTGCACATTGGTGGGTGCCATTTTGCAGGTTAAACATGCGGGAGGCATCACACAATTTGGCCTTGGCACGTGTATTAAGGGCTTTGTATGTTACAGGTTTTAAATGGGAAGCTTGATAGTTGCGTCAAAAATTGCATAATTGCTTGTAAAACGTGCTGGCTCTGGCTATATATATCTGATTAACAGTTTGGAGTCCTCACACAGAACACAAGTAGTGGTCTTTCAATATATCAGCTCAATTTATATCTTCCGTCTTCAAATATGGTCGTTTTCTCTATTAATTAATTTGTTTTCTTCTCTAGCTAATTTGTGTGTGCGTGCATATAGGCCAAGTACTTCGTATCTAATCTTTTCATCAATTATATATTGCATCTGCTGCTTGTTTCTGGTTTCATGAAGGATCGAGCTAGCTACTTCTCCTTCTGCTCCAGCGATGAGAACCACCCTTGATTTCGATATATATAAGCTCATCATGATGTTCTTTTTATCGATCATAATGTTTTAATTTTATTTTGGATAAAATATCTTTGGTATACAAACGAAATGTGAGAATACTTGTCCTCTACAAAAGCTACTGCACACCTCACAACATATTTTAATGTTGCCATTTTTTTAAAAAAAATTCATAATAGCATTAAAATTTCCGTCCTTGTGAATGTTCCTCGTCAGGATCCAACTGGAAATTAAATTCTAGTGAGGCCTCTGGTGTCCAGCTTGCATGCCCTTTCAACTCTCGGGGAGGTGTCTCATATTATATATTATATACTATTTTATTATTGTATATTAAAAGCACGGATGTTTAAAAAAAATGTGACTGTGTAGAGCTCTTATCTTTAATGGCCTCCCCTCATTTTCCTTCATTTGATCTGTAATTAAGTGTGGCATATATGTACAATGGGGTATATATGAAATTTATCATTATGCGCATGTATATATGTTTTAAGTAACGTGGAGAAAAACAATATGGCGGGTGCAGGCTGGCATTGTGAAAATGGGGATGTGGGGTGGCTATGGAGGAAGAGCGTGGGAGTGCAATGAGGACATTCGAAAGATCACTGTGAAGTACCGCACCGTCGTCGACTCTTTAACCTTCTCCTACTTCAAATACGGGGAAATTGTAGAATCACCGGAATTCGGAGGAAATAATGGAGAGCCAACCACGGTTAGCATCTAGCTCACTCGCAGTCACACTGTATATAATTAACAAATGAATGAATTTTAGAGTCATGATCGCCCTATATATATATATATATATATATATATATATATATTCTTGATATAATAAAAATATAGAGTACTAAAATTGCAAGCATTATTACTGTTTCGTGACAGGAGCTGATAGAGTTGAAGAATGGTGAATATCTGGTGACGATTGAGGGAAGCACCGGGACATACAGTGAATATCCTGACCAGCAGCTGGTAACATCAATAACATTTGTAACCAACCAGCAAAAGTTTGGACCTTATGGCGAAGGGGCTGGGACTCAATTTCTCTTCCTGTGGCGTCTGATAAGTCGATCGTAGGGCTTTATGGTCGATGCGGGGAATACTTGGATGCCATCGGCGTCAGTTTGGTATGTCCCTATTAATTTGCTCTAATTAATTATAAGCTGCTTGTAATATATACTAAATATTTTGCAGTACTCTTATCATACTAAGCGACCATAGTTATTCATGTGTCTGTAAACAAAATTAGTTTCATGCATACGAGTTCACATATTGTACTGATGTTTGAACGCAGGAAAGCAACGTGAAGGTTGGACCATGGGGCTTTACGGAAGGAACACCATGGCACTATGATCCCACTGATGGCAAGATTGAGAAAATTAAAGTAGCCTATTCAGGAGTGATAGATTCCATAACCATTGATGATTCCACCAGATTTGGTGGCCCAGGGGGCCTCTGACCCTGGTCAGTCTCTACCATGTTCTGGTGATCTGCCCACCATGAAGTATCTCCTTCGTCGGGGGGTAATTAGAATACCCATTTTTTTAAACGGTAGATTTACTAATTTGAATATAAATGAAATGTTTGATCAGAAAATAAAGATGGAGCCAGACGAATATCTGATTACAATCAGGGGGCGGCCGGAAACTATGAAGGCGCAAATGTCATAACTTCCTTGGTTTTTGTTACCAACAAGCGCAGCTATGCAGCATTCGGTAACTACGGATCAGACATCGTTCCCTTCAATGTTCCAGTGCAAAGTGGGAGGGTCATCGGCTTTCATGGCCATGCTGCACAGTATCTGAATGCAATTGGCCTTGTCATGGCTGCACTCCCAATTTGAATATCATTGACCATTCGACCTCATCTGCAAGCATGCCATTGTTGCAAACATTGAAGTACTTTAAATAATAAGGGGTCGATTGGCAAACCTATCGTCTATGTACTAGTGCGATATATCTGTCGTTTTATAAGTGTGTGTTGAATCTGGGTGCATGCAATATGATATGCATCAATAACGGTTTCCACGTCCATATACAGCTTATATAGCTTGGAGTGAAAACCGATTGTAACCCAGAATAAATAAATATGATTTGTACCCTAATACGATCCCATCAGTGTTATCTCCTTTTAAATAAGAGTCATGCTATGACGGCCACCATTAGTTTGCCATAACTTTTATCGCCACTAAGGTATTGATTGACTTGTTAAATTAGCCGTTTCAATGATATTTATATGACAATTTATCTGGACAAATCAAACATACGTTGGAAAGAATTGTAAGGTAAGTTTTTAGCGTAATATAATCTAATAGGTCTAATCATCTCGTTAAAATAATTAACTTAAATTAAAATTAAATATATAAGTCATCCTATTAATATATTAGATATTTCCTATTAAATATTAGATATGTGATAATAATTTGGAAGATCTCACATCAAATTTCAAGGAATTTCATTTCATATATGTGTTCCGAGGACAGAATAATCAAATATCTAATTGAGAGGATGAAAAGATTGTGTAGCAGAGATAGCAGGTAAGATTAATAGTACTGATGGCAAGAAAGGAGACTTCATTTTTTCCCCTAGGAGACTAAAATTTTAATAGTGCTTCTATCTAATTATTACGTGAGTAATATTGAAGAGTAAGTACTAAGCCTTGTTCCGGATCTTCTTGATCTTAATTAGTGGTTATGAAGCCACATCCCTGCGTCTAATGACTCTGTCTTTCCTTGGATTATCTAACCTGAAGCTTGATCATCCCTTCACTAATTATTATCAGATATTATATTAATTGCTAACTTGTAAGCTTTTGAAAAAGAAAAGTAACTTGTAAGCACTTAAAAAATTTTTTCTACCCCAATATAAAAAACATGGAGAAAAGTTTTTTATTTTTTTGCCACACTATCTTCAGGCTTATTGGAATCATAAAGAAAGAATTTAATATTATTTTTATATTCGTAAAAAGCACGTATTAATTTTCTTATTTTTCTATGCCTAAAACCATTGATAAACTTTTCATTACTCTCATTTTAGCCACCTCACTTTTTACCACCTTACTTGTCTCTACGGTTTCGAAATGTATTTTAAATTTATAGACCCCGGATAAAGCATACTTTTTTGTTATGAAGGTACAGCCATTAATTCATTTCTTCTGCATTTGGTTGCAAAAACTTTATTTAATTGACAATAAATATAGAGAGAAAGAGGACTTTGTAAGTATAAGTTGTCTAAATAATTTGCCTAGCTAAATTCTGAAGCTGCTAATGCGGAGTAATTAAAGTTAACCATTCAATAGTAATTATTTTGATTTCCATGCCTCATATCATGCAAGAATTTGGAGGTTGATGGAACAAATAAATACATGACAAAAACATTCTTAATACCAAATTTATACCTTGAGAATGAGGTTTTGATACCATGTAAACTTAGATATTAAATCTAATCTTTAAAAGAGACCTTGCAAATTATAGTTTAATATCTCTGTATTGGTGACTATATGTGCCTAAAACTTATGTACAAGGAAGAGCACCAAGCAGTAAGAGTGGCAAAAACAAGGATACCACTGAACAACGAGAAGCAAACTACAAGCTGCAAATGGAGTTCATCTTGAGCACAAGTTTGTGTTACTTTGAAGGCTACTTAATTTCATCAGATTGGAAAGTGCCGTCCATCTTGAGCACCGTTCATCAACTTCATCTTGATTTCCACCATGGAGAGTATGGATGGCAAATCTTGCAATAGAAGGGCAACCAACAACGTTAATCCTGATATAAGGATTAGAAAATTAGCACGCAGAGGTGACATGCATGAATAAAAAACAAGAAATAAGCACTAAAACAAAGGTGGAATATGCAGTTCTGTAGTACTAATTTTGAAGGAAAGGAGATAAGGGACATAATCTTGTATATATATGGCTAATGGCTAACACTTTATATGACACAATGTTGGGTGCAGGAAAAAGAGTAGCTTCTTTTGGAGAGGGTCCTGGAATGTGTCTTGCTGCCCATTTTGCATGAGTTGACTTCGCTCTTCCTCCACCATTTCGTGCTCAATTTCAGCCAAGCTTTCATCATTATTTGAGCTCCACCCATTTGATATTATGGAACCAAATATGTGACCATAGTTTTTTCTTGATTATCAGCTCCATCTTGTTTGTGTCTGCTATGCTTGTTAACCTTAGTACTATGAATAGTGTGCATATATGTCGGTGGAGGGTGCAAGCAGAAGATCATCACACTGTGTTATACCTTTGTGGGGAGTTCAAAAGGAGCTTGCTTCTAAGCATGAAGTGAGAAGCAATTGCCAACAATAGTTGGGTGCAAGGCCAGAAGAAACTAAAAGAATTAAATCATGAATTTTTTTCCATAATAATGCATGATTAATAAATTTGGCCTAGCTCTTGTTGGCAAAATAGATGATTGTGCTTATAATAATGTGAAAGAAGACTTATCTTATCCTTTGAAAACTGAACTTGATATTACAGATCTTCTAAATATTGATATACAATCTATATTTTTTATGAGATGAATAAAGAAAAAAAACCAGATACTTATAAGCTGAATTTATAATTAAGGACCATAACCCTGGTGTATCACTTACATACTTGCAATTATGATTGAGCCCATGGATCACAACTGAATAGTTTAAGAGGCTTCAACACATGAGAGGCCCATATATTAACTATAAGCTCTTTCCTTTTATAAGCTCATTTAATTAAATTCCGTGATCACATGATAATTAGGCTGATTAATTAATAAAATATATAATATATCTGTGAGAGTAAAGTGCAGATATATCACAGCTCAATGTACCACTTAATTAACTCTTACTCGGAAGCCAGTGTAGAGGCGATCGGCCATGAATATATAGTACATAGTAATAATTCATCATGTTATAACTAATGAATATATTGTTAAGTATGCCAAAAGTAAATTAAAAAAACAAGTAAGATTAGCTTTTATTGGACGAATAGAAACTTGGTCAAATATATGCTAATCAATTAAGTGCAATTGTTAGTTTACATGACAAGTAGAAAGTGGCTCACTTAAGAGTAAAGCTAGATTTTCATTTTTATCATTAATCTCGCTGGGATCTACACATCGGCAGGTCTTTACCAACATCTTTTCCTCTCTCTTTTTTTCAAGGAGACATTTTGCTTTCCTTTTACAGCTTAGCTCCAAATGTAATAATTCATTATTGGTACAAGTTTAGTGTTTTCTATTAGATCGATTATGAACATGCATTGATGGGTTTTAAACGACACTGTTATGGGAATTGCACTCGGCCAATTCCATGTCAAATCTACTTGACATGCCGCATCATTTGATGCCCGTACTTGTGTTTCGTGCCCCAGCACCGAATGGAAATTGAACCTCCATTGATGTCTTCTCTTGTCTGTAATACATTTTCTCCACCATATTTATTATGCTTGGCTCCTATTGATTGGTTTGACTGCTGATAAAATTCTGACTGTATTATGCGATTTAATAGAGCCAAATCGGATTCATTTGCATGAAGAATATGTTAATTTGCGAACATCAAGCTCTTGTTATGAAACAAAACCATCCAAAAACTGCCTTGTATGCGTTTTCATTTTTTTGGAGCAACCGAACACCAGGTATCAACCAAATGATCGGAGGTCGTGTTTCCTTGCGGTTCTTCTTTTAGGGAACCAATTAGACAATATTTAAGACCATGTCGTTCTCTTTCTGGTTATCTTTCTTGTTGGCTTCATTTGTCAAAAGACAAACTTTAATTTCACAGGCGCACGAGGGTGCGGCCACGGGGACAAGGAGCTCAACTCCTCCATGGCCAAATATGGTAGGCAACCCATCGATCTTTTCTCCATGGAAAGAAGCTTAATTGGTGCCCGTCCTAAAATCAGATTTCCTGGGTGCCCGGTGACACCGTTTTAACTCTTTGTTTATTTCAAAAATTCTTTGTGTCAACTTAAATTCGCAACTTTCCTAGTCAAACTTTATTAATACTCTCCATTGACAAATTTTTTAATTAATTCTCCGAACTGCTTTGAGTCTCTCCAAGTTAAGTAAACAAAATTTTTAAAGTATTATTTTATTTTTAATTTAATCAAATCAATAATTTAAAATAGCATAAATCATGTATTTGTCAATTTTAATGTAAAGAGAGTATTATCTCAAAATTTGGTATATCTTTTTCCTTGTTAGACAGAAAAATTATTATAAATGAATCTAAGTAGAGTATAGAGTCGACTCCAAGTTATCACCACTCCATAGCCTTTTGAGTCGAGTCTCGAAAGAATTATATGCGATAATATCGTGAAAAGATAAAAAACCATCTTAAACAGAATGATGTAATTATAGCCTCAAGGTCAATATATCCCATGTGAAAGTATGCTGATTATTTTTTCCTCCTAATTTCCCAAGTAAAACTTGGGTTGACATGCGTGTGTTAAAGATATTTTTTATAAGTAAATATATAAATAGACAAGATATTATATCATGCATGATTTATATAACATATAAACTTTAATTTTATAGATAAACTCTAATTGAATAATAAGATAAAATATATAATAATCTAAGATATATTTTATTGACTTTAAAGATACTTCTTAATAAAATGAGAAGATATAATATAATAATTTTATTTATTCTTTTTATTTTTTTATATTTTGATTGGCTAAACTTCTTACTCTTAATTAGAGGCTAGTATAGAGTTTCACTTTTATTAATAAGAGTTACTAATAAGAGTAGATATTCAATAGCCAACTTATTTTTATAAAAAGAAATATAACTAAACTACTTATATTTACAGGCGTGCTGCGAAGTATTAATTAAAGAGTGAAGAACGATGCTTCATAAATTAGAAAACTTCATTAAAAAAATGAAGCAGCAAGGAACTTCGATTTGATGGCGGAGGATGCATGTGTGTCACGTCGAACTTTGAGACAAATTAATTACCAATCGTAAATTATACATATCTTTTTATTAAAAAACACAGTTGTAGATATCTTCGATTACAGAACCTGAATAGACTTTTGCTCATTGCGTACTAGCTAGACTTATAAGCAATAGAGATGCTGCTGTAACTCATGAAAATGATGACATGAAATAAAAAGTAGCTCTAAGAGCAAGAAAGCAAGAAGGATGATCCGTGAATATATAAAAGTCTATAGAGAACTTGTCATATATGTGTTATAAGGTGCCGAAGAAATTTCACATTCATCAGGCAATTGACTATATGTGGACATAGCTAAATGAATAATTCAGCAGAAGTGCACATCCCACAGGTCCAGTATTAAAAATATACATGTTAATATCTTAGATTTATTTTCCGTACGTAGTCTCACGCATAAATTTAATCATATATTATTAAAAACTATTTTGTTAATAAACCTATTTATGTGATCTGTTACTGATTTTAATATGAGACTTATTGAACCAATCAATTAATTAACTATGGGATTGTAGAATGTATAGAGAAAGATATACTTATTTCTTATTTATAATAGTGGGCAATTTAAAAATAAGAGAAACTCTACAGTCACGTCTATAGAATTTGTAGATTCACAAAAAATCTACATCATGGTCCCTGAATTTGATGTATGGTTTTCTTTATCGTCATAAGCCAAGTAGACATTCAAATTACTTCACGTTATCATTTTTTCTCTTCACTTTCCCAAAGTGGATCTTTTCTATTAAAAAAACGAAGAAATAAATGGATTATATGAAGCTTATAGGAATGAGGCGACTTCTGAAATATTATCTGCAACTAAGCTTCTACGACATGCAGGGAGGCTATCTCCTCCAATTATTTCCAATGGTGTTGATCGTCTTTGGGCTATCTATTATTTTCATCCTTCTTCTCGGAAGGTGCTCAAGTCAGTGGCTGCATAAAAGCAGGCTCCAAGGTAGCATGGGATGGCCTTTCCTGGGTGAAACTCTTAGCTACCTTAAACCGCACAAGTCCAACACCATAGGAAGCTTCCTACAAGATCATTCTCACAGGTAAATGGACAGGGCATTTGTAGAGCCATAATATTATATATGCATTAAATTAATTAGGCCGTTATTTTTATTGATTATGAGATTAATGTTGTCCTGTATGCATGTATAGGTACGGCAAAGTGTTTAGATCTCACCTCTTTGGATCACCCACAGTAGTTTCATGTGATCATGAGCTCAACACATTCGTCCTTCAGAACGAGGAGAAGCTATTTGAGTGCAGCTACCCCAAAGCCATTCACGGTATTCTTGGGAAGCTCTCCATGTTGGTGGTAGTAGGGGAAAGACACAAGAGACTCAGAGGTGTCACTCTTGGGCTCACCAACCAGTGGAAGTACAAGGATGAAATTTTGCGTGACATTGACAAGCAAGTGATGTCCACAATTCAATCATGGAGGAGTAGACATAAGATAGTGTTTTGTGAAGAAGCAAGGAAGGTAGTTTATAAGTTTATTACACCAGCTAGAGCTAGCTAGGAAAAATTTTATTTTGCACGCTATTTTTTTACATTGCCCCACCACTTTGCAGTTTACATTCAATGTGATAGTAAGACAGATTCTGAGTTTGAGGGCAGATGAGCCTCATGCAATGAAGATTTTAGAGGACTTCCAGACATTCATGAAAGGCTTGGTTTCCTTCCCTCTCAATATTCCAGGAAGCTCCTATGCAAAAGCCATGAAAGTAAGAAAAACCGTAATTGACAGAGTTTGACTAGTATATATACTCATTTAAGTTGCAACAGATTTTGATTCAATAATGTATGAGTTTAGATGTCAGTAATCAAACATCTAATATATATAGGCTCGTGCAAGGATCACTAGTGCAGTTATAAAGATTGTGGGGAAGAGGAGAGCAGGCAAGATTGACGTTGTTGATGGCAAGAAAGGAGACTTTTTAGATGTGCTTCTATCTAATGACAACCTGAGTGATGAAGAGAGAGTGAGCCTTGTTCTGGATCTTCTTCTTGGTGGTTATGAAACCACATCCCTGCTGATTACCATGTCTGTTTACTTCCTTGGATTATCTCCACTGGCTCTTCAACAGCTGAAGGTATATCATCCCTTTACTAATTATTATCAGATTTTATTTTAGTTACGAATTGCTTGTAATTGATTATTTAAGTTGTTAGCAAAAATTTTTAAAAAAAATTGTAATTACTGTACATTCATTATTAATCAATTAGAATTGGTTTTATAAACAGAATATTGAGAGCGAAAGGATGAATTTAAGAGGGTTAATCAATTTGACTAAAAGTTCAAATGCGTAGCGGTTAATGCTTCGGGGAATTGAAGAAGACCATGTAATACATATTTATCTTTACTCTTCCCATCTACAAGAAAATTATAATACAAGGAAAACCATTCTTAATAAATTTATATCTTACTTTTTGGACTAGGCTATGATATCAACTAAATTTAGATGACAAAACAGAAGTATTTTAAAGAGACAGTTATAATTTAGTATAATATATCTCTGTATTGGTTGCTATATGCCATGCTGAAGCTTGAGCTATATGTATCAGGAAGAGCACCTAGCAATAAGTGACAAGAAACAAGGAGACCACCTAACACTGGACGATTACAAGCAAATGGAGTTCACTCAATGCGTAAGATAAATGATCAATTGATGGACGCTTCCCATATATGTTACGATGGTTTTTATTATGTTTCATTTATATATAACTGTGTCGCTTTGTACATGCATTCATGAAGGTTATAAACGAAGTGTTGAGATGTGGTAACGTGGTGAAGTTTGTGCATAGAAGGGCTCTCAAGGACGTCAAATTTAAAGGTTTCTGACTAATCTCTATACACCATGATGAGGCGCACTAGCTAACTATAGCTAATGTGTTTCAATTATATATGAGCCTGATTATCTATTAATTATAAAATAGTGTGTGAATCTGATCATTAGTTTGTGTTATTTTGAAGGTTTTTTCATTCCATCAGGTTGGAAAATCCTGCCCATCTTGAGCGCCATTCATCTTGACCCTGCACTCCATGATAACCCCTCTGAGTTTTCACCATGGAGATGGATGGTATAACACATTATACATCGTGATATTATGTTAATCAATCAAATAAAGTAAATTACGCACTAAGGGGAGTAACCAACAACCATGATGAGGATTAGAAAAGCAGGGGGACATGCATGAATAAAAAACATGAAAGAAGCAGAAAAGACAGTAAAATAATTCTATCGTAATTTTTTATATGCACTCGTGCACAAGGAGAGGAGATGGGAGGACATAATCTTGTGTATGGCTTCAACTTTATGTGACACAATGTTGGGTGTAGGACAAAGAAAGAGTTCAAAGAGTGGCTCCTTTTGGTGGGGGTCCTCGGATGTGCCCTGGAGCCGATCTTGCAAGAGTGGAGACTTCCTTCTTCCTCCACAATTTTGTGCTCAATTTCAGGCAAGCTTTCATCATTTGAGTTCCACCCATTTGAAACTATTGCACCAAATATATGTCCATTGTTTTTTCTTGTTTATCAGCTGCATATTTTTTACTGTGTGGTATGCTTGTTAACATTGCTGTGTGTGTATATTATTACGTATATAATCAGGTGGAGGGTGCAAGGAGAAGATCACCCGGTGGCATACCCTTATGTAGAGTTCAGAAGGGGCTTGCCTCTAAGCATAGAGCACGAGAAAATGAACGTGAAGAAGAAATTGCGATCATGAGTTGGTTATGCAAGGCCACAAGAAATTACTTAGAACTTGAGTTGAGGCACTTCGTAGAATCCGTTTGGATGACATTAAATAAATGTAAAATTACACTTTCATATGATCAACCTTATAAATTAAGTGATTATATTTTAAATAAATATAGTGCTCATCAAATGTGTGTTGTTTACAAATTAATTTCTTATATAATTTAACTTTAATATTAACCGTAGATTACAAGGGTTGGAATAAGGTCAGTTCTGACTATATAAAAAAGTTTATAGTCATGTGATTTGAATGGGTGGTCATATTTAAAAGTTGTTATATTCTCTTGTCCACTATTGTTGATACTAAGGTTCCTCATTAATCATTATTGCATTCAAGTGAGAACTGGCGCTACGAAAGGAATAAATTTTCTCCAACCTTTATAAAAAATATCTGTAGAGAATGTATAATTATCGTTGTATTTGTAAATAAACATGTATTAATTTTCGCTACTTTTTTCCCTACACCTAATAAAACTGTGAAGTAACTTTTTGTCACCTTACTTTCCATCACCCACCACTTTTATCCAGTATTATAATATATTTTAAGCTTAATAAATTGTAAAGAAAATATAATTTTTTGTAGTGTGGGAGAATAAAATCATCATCATCCTTATCCGCCTTATCTAAAAATAAGTTCCCACTATTTCTTATCTCAAAAAATAATCACTTGCAAAAGAATGCAGGCTGGCATTGTGAAAATGGGGATGTGGGTGGCTTTGAATTATGGAAAACCATGGGATTAATGCAATCAACGGGAAATTAAACCATCGTCGAGTTTGATTAAACCATCCTCAAAATTGGGCTTTTACCTAACCGACGTGGTGGGCCTAATCTTCGAACCATGGGCTGCTCATTTTGCTCATGGGCTTCACCATTGGGCTTCAATTATTTTTTATATATTACTGAACGGGAAAGGCACTGTTAACAGCACAGACGACTCTCAACCATGGTTGCATAAATCGGAATCGGAATCGGAATCGGTTTTCCAGTGAATCGGAATCGGAATCGGAATCGGTCTGAATCGGCCAGGAATCGGTTCAGTTGAATCGGTCCAAATTAATTTAATCAGTTATATATAATAATTTGACAATTTATAATATAAATATATTAAAATTAAGTATTGATGTTATTTTGATATTATTCTGTGTATTATAGTTTTTGATATTTTTAAATATTTTTTAAGATTTTTTTAAATTATTTCGAATTAATTATTATTTTTGACTCGAGTTAGACTCGAGTCAACTTTTAATTACAAGAATGCCACCGTGCGATTTTTACTCCCCGCCGCCACCGGCGGCCCGGTCGGCGGCGAGTCTCGCGGCGGCGATGTCGGCAGCCCGGTCGATGTCGGCAGCCCGGCCGGACGAACCGTCGGCGGCCCGGAGCCGGCGGCGGAGTCGGCGGCGATTCGTGCGTGCCCGATTCGGTCCGGCCACGGGTGGGCGGCGACGTTGCGAGGTCGGCGGCGAGGTCGGCAGCCCGGTCGGCGGCGAGCGCGGAGTCGGGGCCGCACGGCGGAGGCGGAAACCGGGCGGCGGCGGGCGGACGAGCGGCGGCGGTGTCGGGGGAGCGGGTTTGATTTTAGGTTTTTAAAATCCAAATTACCATTTTACCCATGCTTAAATAATTTAATAAAAATCATACCTAGGGTATTTTGGTAATTTCCTAAAAACCGATTCCGATTTAAATCGGCCGATTCCGATTCCGATTTAAATCGGTCGGAATCGGCCGAACTCGGCCGATTCCGGGCCGATTCGGGGCCGCCCGATTCGGCTCGAAATCGGATCGGCGCGACGCCGATCCGATGAAATCGGCCGATTCCGCACGGAATCGGCCGATTTCTGCAACCAGGCTCTCAACAGGTTTATAAAATAGTTTAGTTTTTTTCTTTTCCATAATCGATCAGTTGATACACGCTTAAACTGGACTTCCGCGCATTGTAAGAAATTTAATTAATATTAAAACAATTTTTAACTCGTGTAGCTGCGGGAGTACACACTTGAAACATAAGTCTTTTCAAAAACAATCCTAAATAAAAGATAAAATCTTTGATAATATATGGCCTCGAGCTAACGATTACGAATTATATATATAATAATAATAATAACTTAAGGCAGCCTAACGCTATCTTCGAACTATGGAGCATAGTATATGTAAGCAACTCGAACATATACTGTCTCAATGAATCGGGTAAGTGATGTTAATCATCTTCCCAATATCTTGCATAACTCGACGTATATGGACGTTCTGGACTTCTGTATACACGCTGGTGACGCTGCACGCTTCGACTGCATTAATTATATATACTAGACTGGAACGCCGCTATGCGCAGGTCATGTTTAATTTTATTTTTTGTGAAAGAGGCTTTTAAAAAATTAAGTACATAGTTATGAATTTATGTTCATGTTTTGAATTTAAATGTCAAAGGATTAATTCACAATCTACTATTTAAATTAAACTCTATTACAATTTTTCCAAGCAGTATAGATTGTATAACAGTTTACTAAATCGCACTTGCTTTCTACTATATCTTGCATATTTTTTTCTAAACATAGGTTATGGTTGATATAAACGGATAAGAAAATTTGGTTTGTTAAGATCTTTTTTTAAGAATGTGTCATTTTATCCTCATATTTATAGTTTGTTATTATCAAATTCTTTAGTTTTTTTCCTTTACCTTAACAAGTAGTTTGAAAAAGGACATTAATACTAGAATGAAACAAATTAAGCTTAAATGAAGATGTTGAAAAGTAGACCTAATTTTGATATTTTTATTAGATTAAGGGAAGATGTTATAAACTAAGCTTAATTTTGTTATCAGATTCAATCCAAAAAGATAAGTCACGTTTAATTAAAGCATTAATATCACCGTGTGATGGTTCTCTTTTTCTTACCACTTTAAGTGTGACATGGTAAGAGAAATCTCTTTCAATAAATAGAATTCAACATTAACCTTCCTTCGTGATAAAATTTAAAATCTAGTAACTTCATAATAAAATATTATCTTTTTATTGAAAAAATACATTTTTTAAGGAACCACATTTAATTCTATGAATTTCATTACATACGTGTTTATAAAATTTTCATCATTCTTTAAGAAGGTAAGAATCCCTCTTGTTACCCCAAGGCTACCGTGATTGGAATGAGATATTACCGCGGTCATATAATAACAGGACATTATGTAAAATAACCATTACTAGTTGCATCAAAATAACCAATTAGATAAAAATTTTGTCAACCAACAAGCGTGCTATGGAGAATTCGCAACTTGAGATCAAATATCGACCACTTCAACCTTCTATTTCAAAGTGGGAGGATTCATTGGCTTTTCTGGCCAATCGCTTGCTATTCATGATCTGCAGGGCGACCTATTTGCGGAAGTTATCAATGGAATTGGCCTCGCCATGGCAACACCTCCGTGAATATGCCATGTACACTACTCGATCGACAAGTCTCTACCGTCGTCTACGACGTACTACTATATATGTTGTCTGTTGTTTCTTATGTTGTGTTTTGAACATGTGTGTATGTATGATATGGTCTAAAATTATTTCCCGTGCATATATATATATATAAACACTGCTATGCACTGTCGTGTTTTGCAATGCATAATAGCACGCACTGATGTGGCCGTTAGATTTAATCCAAGCCACCCCCTACCCCCCCCTCCCTTTCCCACCGCTCCACCTACCGCCCCTGACTTCCCACTGCCCCCCGCAGCCGCCCCCTCGGCTTTCCGCCGCTCCCCTCGCCTTGGCTGTGTGTCCCCTCCCCCTCCTCCATGGCGAGCTTCCCCCTACCGCACCATTCCTCCCCCCTCCCCGCGTCGGCATCACCTCGCACTACACCGCAGGCGGTGGCGCGACTGAAAACAAAAGGAGAGAACAAGGCGACAAGGGAGACAGTGCGGGGTGGGGGCAAAACCGGCAAGGGGGGGGGGGGGGGGAAGCTCCACCGAGGGCCTGGGGGAAGCGCGTTGCACGTGGCGGCGCAGCACGGCAGCGCGGGGCAGACTGTCAACAGGGAGTGTGTGGGAAGCTCATCTGGGGAAACTCTGCGAGGTGGTGGTCATCGTGCCATGAGCCGGCATGTTGGGCAGGTAGGGGCGGCGGCAGGTGGCGGCGGTGGTCGGTCATAGGGTGGCGGGCGGTGGAATGGAGTTTCCCCTTATGGATTGTGGGCCGCTAATCGAAATCTAAGGGCCCATAATCAATACGGTGTAAAAATGACAGCTGATTGCATCCTTCCTCCTCTCTCTCTCTCTCTCTCTCTATATATATATATATAGAGGGGGATTCCTGTACTACAGTACATCCATCTTGGCTGTTTGATCCCACGCTGCGCCCCTCGCCCAGCCCCGCCCCACGCCCCTTGCTCGGCCCCGCGCCCTGCGCCCCCTCCCCCTCCTTTCACCCCCTCGCCCCCCTCACCCCGCCCCGCGGCCCTTGCTCCGCCCCACGACCCTCCCCCAGGCCCCGTGCCCCCCGCCCTGCCCCCACCCTTCCCCCCTCCCCTACTTTCACCACCCCCTCTGCCGCGCCCCTCGCCCCGCCCTACGGCCCTCGCTCCGGCGTGGGAGTCACGTGAGTAGGCAGTTTCAGCACAGTCAGCAGTGGTGTAGGTGACGGTGGCGGCAAACTCACCGGCGGTCGGGGTGGCGGCAAAAAAACAGAGGAGAGGGGCGATCGTCGGGGGATGAAAATAAGGGGGGCAATTTCGTAATAAAAACTTGACTCGTCCCCGACTCGAGTCAATATTATAAAATACATATTAAAAAATTTGACAAAAATAAAGTAAAATATTATAAAATAAAATAAACCATTAGAACTCAAATAATTTATTTTATGGTATTTTACTGTATTTTTTGGGTGGTATTTTATAATATTGATTCAAGTTAGGAGCGAGTCATGTTTTTATTACAAAATTACCATAATTTCATTTTTCTTCACCAACCTTGTTTTCTCAAGTTAATAATATTAAGTAAATTTTCAAAAAATATATAAAATAATTTTTGTAATAAAAACTTGACTCGCACCTAACTCAAATTTAAATATTTCGAGTCGAGATGGAAATAAAAACTTGACCGCTCCTGACTCGAGTCAATATTACGAAATATATCCCAAAAAATATGAAACAAATATAATAAAATACCATAAAATTATTTCGTAATATTAACTCTAGTCGAAAGCAAGTCAATTTTTTATTACGAAATTATTTTATATATTTTTTAAATTTTATTTTATAATATTGACTCGAGTCGGGATCAGTCAAGTTTTTATTATGAAATAAAATTTTAACAAATAAACTAATTCTGTCAATTTAAAAATATAAATTTATTTCATAATATTGACTCGAGTCGGTAGCGAGTCAAGTTTTTATTACGAAATTATGTTATATATTTTTTAAATTTTATTTATTAATATTTATTCAAATTGGGAACGAGTTAAGTTTTTATGATAAAATTATTATATATATATTTTTTAAAATTTATTTCATAATATTGATAATAGTTTGGAACGAGTCAAATTTTTATTACGAAGCTACCCATACCCATTTCTTTTTATTTTTTGGCATTTTATAAAAGTATTTTTTATATTTGTTGGTGTGTATTTCATCATATTGACTCGAGTCGGGATCAAATAAAGTTTTTATTATAAAACTACCCCTGTCGGGATAGAGTCGGGATGTATTTCATCATATTTTTTTCATATTTTTTAAGATTTATTTCGTAATATTGACACGAGTTGGGAAGGAAATTGCTAGGTAATTTTATAATAAAAACTTTACTCCCTCCCGACACGAGTCAATATTACGAAATAAATCCCGAAAAAAATATTAAAAAATAAATTAAAATACCATAAGTTTTTATTATGAAATTATTTTATTTTATGGAATTTACTGTATTTTTTTATTTTTTTTGATCTATTTTATAGTATTGACTCGAGTCGGCGAGGAGAGTAAACTTTTTATTACGAAACTACCCCTCCTATTTCGTTCTCCCCTACTTTGCGCGCGATCAGTCTCCTTTTTGCCCCTGTTTTGCCTCCCGCCGCCGGCCAGTACCGTCACCGCCTTCCCCATCGCCACCATTCCTTCCCCATGTCCCTGCCGTCTTCGCTCCACGGCAGCCAGCTCTCGCCGTCAACCGCCCTCACGACTTGCTCGGATTGGCCGCCCTCATGACAACCGCCTCGGCGAGGGGAGGGCAAATTCGTGATCAAAGGAGGACTACAGTTGCAGGCTGGCGTAGATGACAGCTTTGTGGACATCAGCGATGTAGTCGACGATGGAAAAATGTGAACTTAGCAGGGCAGTGCGGTGCTGGGCGTCGCAGCTAGCATGAACACCAACCTCAACGGGGACGAGGGGGACAAAGCGCTGGAACATGATGTTGGCGCCCTTGATGAGGCCGACGAAGACTCTGCCGGCGACGGCAGACTTGCCGGTGGACGCTAGAACGGAGAAAGGGATGGTGGGGAGGAGAAACAGTTTTTTGGGGGGGATTGAATTTGAGCCGTCGGATCATCATCTAAGGGCTGTAATCAAATTCTATCACAGCCAACATAGCTGTACTCTAATACAACAATCTTTTTTCCATATATATATATATAGAAATTTGCTACCATGCGCTGCAACGTTTTGCAGCGCATGGGCAGCGTTTGGATTGTGGGCCGTTGGATCAAAATCCAACGGCCCACAATCCACCCTCACTCTTTTTTCTTTTTTTTGCCTTCCCCCTCCCCACCGCCGGTTTCTGCCGCCGCCGCCGGCCCCGACCCCGGCCCCGCCCACCCGACGCCCGCAGCCGCCGTCCCCCACTCCGTCGTCGTCGCCGTCCCTGGCAATCCCCCCGGGCGTCGCCCTCCCCCGCCGTTTCCTCGCCCCATCCTCTGTTTCACCCCCCCCCCTCCCCCCCCCACCGGATTCCGCCACCCTCCGCGGGCGTCGCCGTGCCCCCGCGCCTCGCCGTCGCCCCCTGGACGTCGCCGTCCCCCGGCCACCGCCCACCGCCGTTTTCACCCCCCACGGTTCCCTTCCCTCCCCCCCCTCACAACCTCTGTTTTTCAACCGCCCACTGAATTTCCGCCCCCCCCCCGCCAGCGCGAGCGCGTCGCCGTACCCCCGCGCGCGTCGTCGTCGCCCCCCCTGCCATCACCCCCCTGGACGTCGTCGTCTGCCCGCCGTCCCCCGGCGGCGAGGTCGCCGGCGGTGACACAGCAAAACAGATGCGGGGACGGAGGAAAATGCGAGGGTAATTTCGTAATAAAAACTTGACTCGCTCCCGAGTCGAGTCAATATTACAAAATAAATTTTTAAAAAAATTAAAAATAATTTTGAAATAAAAATATGACTCGCTTCTGACTCGAGTTAATATTACGAAATAAATTAAAAAAATCGTAATAAAAATTTTATTAAGAAATTATTTTTAATTTTTTTAAAATTTATTTTGTAATATTGACTCGCGTTAGGAGCAAGTCAAGTTTTTATTACAAATTTTTTAAAAAATTTATTTTGTAATATTGACTCGTGTCGGGAGCGACTCGATTCAATATTAAGAAATACATTTTAAAAAAATTTAAAAATAAAATACCATAAGATAAAAACTTGACTCATTCCCGACTCGAATCAATATTACAAAATAAAATTAAAAATAAAATAAAATAATTTCGAAATAAAAACTTAACTCTCTCCCATCTCAAGTTAATATTACAAAATTAAATTAAAAAATAAAATAAAATAATTGACTCGATCTTGCGCAGGGGATGTCGGTGATGGTAATTTCGTAATAAAAACTTGACTCGGTCTTGACTCTCCCGTCTCGAGTTAATATTACGAAATTAATTTTAAAAAATAAAATAAAATAATTTTATAATAAAACTTGACTCGTTCCCTACTCTAGTCAATATTATGAAATAAAATTTTAAAAAATATAAAAATAATTTCTTAATAAAAATTTGACTCGGTCCTGACTCGAGTCAATAATATAAAATAATTTTTTTAAAAAAATAAAGTAATTTTGTAATAAAAACTTTATTCAATCTCGACTCGAGTCAATAGTATGAAATAATTTTTTTAAAAAATAAATTAATTTATTACGAAATTACCATCGCCCTCTCCTCCTGCCCGCCCCGTTGTTTTTTAGCGGCACCGTCGGCGGTGCTGCACATGACATCGGTGCGCGGTTGTGGCGAAACGGGCGGAGAGGGGTCAGGGGGCGGCAGAAGGCGAGGCAGGGGGCCTGGGCCGGTGGAGGGCATGGGGGCAGCGGGTGTGGGGGGACGGGGGCAGGGTGTGGGTGGCGGCAGGGAGGCGATCGGCAAGCGGCGGCGTCGGCGGGGAGCGATTCAAATTTTTATTTTATGTTATTTTATTTTAAAAATTTATTTCATAAAATTGACTCGAGTAAGGAGCGAGTCAAGTTTTTATTTTATTATATTTTATTTTTAAAATTTATTTCGTAAATTTGACTCGAGTCGGGAACGAGTCAAATTTTTATTACGAAATTGCCATCGCTCCTCCGTTCCCCGTCGCGCCACCGCCGGCGGTGATGCAGGTGACGCCGGCGTGGAGGTGGCCAGGGCAGCAGACGGCGGGGAGGAGCTCGGTCGACGGGCGGGGCGGCGGCAGGGGTGGGGGCGAAACGGGCGGCCGGGGAGGGTGGCGGAAACAGGGCAGGGGCGAGCGGGGCCGCGGCGGGGGTGGGGCGAAACAGGCGGCGGGGGGCGGGGAACCGGGCAGGGGTGGGGGAACACAGGGCAGGTGGGGGGAGGGCTGCGGGCAGGGGTCGGGCGGGGGCGAGGCGGCGGAAGGGGGGGCGGCGGAGGGGCAGGGGGAAACAGGGCAGGTAGGGGGAAGGCTGCGGGCGGGGGCGCGGCGGCGGACGGGGCGGGGGGAACCAGGGCAGGTGGGGGGAGGGCTGCGGGCGGAGGCGGGACGGGGCCGGGGCCGGGGCCGACGTGTAACACCCCAAATCCGGTTCACGCTCGTGAACCGAACCGGCATGTTACAGGCCCCGGTTAGGTCGGCTAACCCGAACCTAACTCATGCGGATCTAATCTCGGCGTCTTAAGATGAAGATATGATCCGTCATGAATGAATGCATGCACAAAATCCTAACATGGTACTACATGAATGACATGCAAATTAAATTTCACACCATCACAATTACGAGCAAAATCGATGAAAATTCTGAAGTAAAACTGACAGAGTCTCCCCTAAAAGTGCAATTATGGGCCCACCCTGTCAAAATAATATATATACAAATATATCGGCATGCATTAACAATCACACAGAATCTCATTTATAACGTATTCATTCTGAAGCTTGGGTCTCAACCCACTACGCTTCCGCTGCTCAACTCTGATCATATTTTGCATTCTGTTATCGTGTCTTAGCATTTCATTCACATCATATCATCATGCTCAAACATTTAATCATGTCATTCACAATATAATAACATAATAATACAATATTAAACATTCAGAAATCTAACATGTGTGTGTGCACAAGACCTCATTGCTCCTCCGTCCAAGCTGGCTCCTCCAACTCGTGATTATTACCTACATATAGTATAAAAACACGTCAGTAACAAGTGTTACTGGTCCGGAAAATAAAATAACTATAACAAGCTGGCTATGAGAGCAAACTCTCATATGAAAGAAAACATCATATACTCCACGTGAACACTCTGAAGGGCACTACTGAGGAGCCACTGGGCTGCAGACCCGGTAGCATCCCGAACTTACTGATCTGCTGCTAGTACTGTGCCGCTCTCGGCACTTCTTTTTCAGTACTTCTCGTGAAACTTTATCCTAAGCCCTCTCCGTACCTCCATATTTCTCCTGGCCTTGAGCACGAAGGCCGAGTACTCTCAGGCAGTCGCCTTTAGTACCCTTTGAACCACAAGTCCGGACATGCGCTGTACTTAACAGTACCCGTATACCTTCACGTTCTCCGAGTGTGAGGAACTCAAACGCGGAGTTGTCAGGATCCCTCGGGAATGGAACAGTCCGCTGGCACTAATCCAGAGCCCGCTTTGACTGTCACGGCATCCTCTGCATGGTACGTGCAGTCGATTTCTCCATCTCTCGTCTCACTAAAAACGCGAAAACTACATATATATAGGGCTGGGTAGGGATTTATATAATAGGCCCGAAGGCAACTTGTGGTGGATCTTGTTTTCGAAATCATCCTCTAGGGGTTATTAATCCGGAAAACTATTCGGTTAAATGGCCCGAGTTAAGTGGGATCCGATAAAGCGCCACTTAACTCGTCCTGTAGGCATTAAAACAAACATACAATAGAAAAGAGTAAAACAGACGAGTCCTAAACGGACCTGGTAGAAGCTCCAAGCGTGTCATCGCGCCTAGGCGGCGAGCTCCTACTCCTACCTACACATCAAAACTAAATACTAACGCCCGCTAACTAAATGATGCATCAAATCCGACATGACCATCACACCACAATACAAACATCAACCATAACAATCAACAATTATAAATGTAAAAATAATTCCAACTTATCCTATTAACACCTATTTTATTATATTTCCTAAGTTACGTTGTACTCGATTATCATACTCAAATTTACTTTACTTCATTAGCTCATTTAACCTTCATTCCCTGTTAATCACATCATGCACATGTTTACTTCATTCATAATCTTAACATTCATCATAATAATTAATCAACCCTAGCATGCTATGCTAACAATTATCATCAATTTTAAATAAATCAATCAGAGGTAATTATACCTCACGTTGTCGACAATCGGCGACGGTTAGGGTTCTGTCGCGTGTCTCGGAACTCAAATTCGGCGCTCATCGGCGTCCGAAGCTCGATCGGGCTCGACTGGGTGAGCCCCGCGGAAGATCTGGTGAATTCCGGCGAATTCCAGAAATTCCGGTTTTCCGACGGTGGTTTCCGGCGACAGTCGCCGGCGGTGTCTACTGGCCGGAAAGTGGTCGTGTTGGGTGCCCTTGGAACTGGCTCGGCGAGCCCGACTCATCTACGAGGTTGACGCGGCCAACGGAGGTAACGGCTTGCCGGAAAAATCATAAAACAGAGTGGCGGCGATGGGAGAAGAATCCGGCCGATCTGGTCGGCACTGGCCTCTGTTCCGGTCAGGGAAGGTCACTGGGCGGTCGGTGGTGCTGAGGCGACCCCTTGATCGCGGCGGCGACAGTCGCTGGTGGTTAAATTGGCGACGCGACCGAAACTTGGCCGCGGCGCTAGGCACGGCGATTCCGGCGTCATGGCGGCCTGGCAGCGGTCGGGGCTGGTCGGGCGGTACGACAACACTGCGGCGTGGGCCTAGCGACGACGATCGGCGGCAGGCCGACGTTGACGGCGGTGGCGGCACAGCTAGGGTTTGGATGGGAAGGGAGGAAGAAAGGTCGGGTGTGGAGAAGAAATGGTTGGGTGGCAAACTTGTAATTAAAACTTGACTCGTCTCCGGCTCGAGTCAAGTATAATAACTAAGTCGTATTAAATCCTTAAAAAAATTCATAAAAATCGGGGAAAATCCCGTAAAATCAAACAACACCAAAAAATCATAATGATATGCTCTAGAACTATCAACCCACCCAAAATGCCCGCAACGCGTCATAACGCGATAAACGGCCTAAAACTAGTTCTACAATCCACTATATATAATAATAATAAAAATAACTGCATACTCTCATATATTCTGATAACTCATTCTGTTCTGCTGTGTTTATGACGTTATCATCATATACTTGGGTACGCATGACCCTCATAGCTCATATACGCGATTGGCGTCGGCTCAATACACGTGTTCTGAAACTGACTCGAATCGAAAATAACGGTCGAACCGACCGGTTCTGAATATAAAACTCTGACTCGAATCGCGGGTTTTACACGGCGGTGGGCGGGGCGGCGTGAACAGGGGGAGGAGGAGAGGGTAAAATAAATAAATAAATCCGGGCCGTTGGATTTTCATCTAACAGCCCAGATTTGTTGCGCTGCATTTATATATATAGCTAGGAGGAGGGAAGGCCAGTAGAATATAACCCAAAATAAATAAATACATACATGATCTGATCATACCTAGTTACGCTACCGGCCCCATGATGCACGAATCGGCCGATTCCGTGAGGAATCGGCCGATTTAAATCGGATCGGCGTCGTGCCGATCCGATTTCGGGGCCGACTCGGTCGGCCCCGAATCGGCCTCGGAATCGGCCGAGTTCGGCCGATTTAAATCGGAATCGGTTTTTTATAAAATTACTAAAATACCCTAGGTATGATTTTTATTAAATTATTTAAGCATGGGTAAAATGGTAATTTGGATTTTAAAAACCTAAAATCAAACCCGCTCCCCCCACGCCGCCGTCGCCGCTCGTCCGCCCTTCCGCCGGTGCTCCCCGACTCTGGACTCGCCGCCGACCGGGCTACCGACCTCGCCGCCGACCTTGCAACGTCGCCGCCGACGTGTGGCTGGACCGAATCGGGCTGTGACACACGAATCGCCGCCGACTCGCCGCTAACTCGCCGCCGGCTGCCGGGCCGCCGACAGTTCGTCCGACCGGGCTGCCGACATCGCCGCCGCGAGACTCGCCGCCAACCAGGCCAGCGGCGGCGGCGGGGGGTAAAGAGTGGCATTCACGTAATTAAAAGTTGACTCGAGTCTAACTCGTGTCTAACTCGAGTCAAAAATAATAATTAATTCTAAATAATTTAAAAAAATCTTAAAAAAATATTTAAAAATATCAGAAACTATAATACACAGAATAATATCAAAAGAACATCAATACCCAATTTTAATATATTTGTATTATAAATTGTCAAATTATTATATATGACCGATTAAATTAATTTGGACCGATTCAACTGAACCGATTCTTGGCCGATTCAGACCGATTCCGATTCCGATTCCGACTCCTTGGAAAACCAATTCCGATTCCGATTCCGATTCCGATTCCGATTTATGCAACCATGTACCGGCCTTATCAATATTGAAAAATAATTTATTTTAACGTTATACAGTAAATAGTGGTTGCAAGACCCAATAAATAGCTAGAGAATTCTAAGTCATTATGCTCACTTTTTTCTTGAAATAATAAATGTGACACGAAGGTATTTAATAAATGGGTGATTTGCAGATTCTTACTCATCAATATGATTATTATTATTATATCTCTCTTTTTAAATAACAATTAATAATAAATCATCAATTAATATCTCCATCATACATGTCTTCATTATAAACAGTTAATTAGAACATGGAAAGTAAACTAGGATACATATTGGCGTAATAATAGTAATTTGTTTTTTGGTAAAGTGATGTATATGGAGTAGTTAATAGTTATATAATCTACAATTAATCATAATTTGTACCTAGCTAGGTTAAATATAATGAGTTAATATCCAATTAATTAGTAAATGATATTTTTTGTGCGAAAATTGATGGGTAGCCATCCCTTCAAATTAATCAACCTAAGTTTATCGATTGTGCCTGTTAATAAAGTATCAGATGAAGTATTAATTTAGGAGATCTCACTTTTCTCCTTGACCATGGATACCTAATGCTATAAATTGTGTTTTATAAGAATGACTTAATTTGTAAGGTCTTACAGGCTGAAATAGATTTTAACTCGGTAAAATAGCTGGATTCGTAAGAGCTAGCTCAAGTAAAGATCATTAATATATACTTTAAAGTTATTTGAGCTAAGTTTGAAAACCAAGATTGTCATACAAAATTGATAAGAATCCCAACCAGCCCGTCGCTCTTAATTCTTGCAAAACACTCAAAAGGAGAGACCAATTATATTTCCTTGCATTAATCTTCTTCTCTCTTGTGCTATTGACAATCTTAAACCACTGGCTAGTTGGATCACAGCTTGGATCTCTGCTGAGACATCTGCATGGACTCGTTATGATCGTCCCCTCGCCTCCCACATCCAAGCAGACTGTGTTGCCGGCAACCTTTGCCGACAAATGCATCTTTGAGTCAGATATAGAGTCCCATTTGGAATTAGAATCCGAACATAAGATCCCAAGCATTGCAGGCTTGCCAGAGCCGGCAGCTTGAAGGCATAAGATCTCATCCTTTACAGATAGTGTCTTGTCTTTAGTTGTGTAGCTCCAAGACTCTGATTTTGTGCAAGGACCCAACATGAGTGGCCCCAATATTGACTCCCTTACAATGCATTGGCCTGTTGCTGGATGATACAATATCTGGTATGGTCTAGCATCTGAAGCATTATTTTTTGAGCCTGCACATTAACATTTTGAGCTAAAATAATTAGTACTTGCCATAATTTTCGATGTTGTTGTTACTTAACCTGGTCATCATCAGCAATATTTCTAGTTCTGTAATACCTTGAATGGGAGATTGAAGGGCTGATATTCTATCGATAAAGGTTGCATTTCTAGGACCACACCAACCATAGGACAAGACCCCATACGTTTCATCCCTGTTCACCACACCTTGTCTTACATAGTAGCTTCCCGGCAATGTCCAAAGAGCCCATTCAAAGTCCAATTCTGCTGCCAGCCCGAGAATGCAGCTCAAGAACCGGTTATCGTTCTTGTTGGTGCCCCTCTGATCCACCCCAAACTCGCCGAGGAACAGTGGCCACCCTTGGTCCAACAAGAACCCGCCACTTTTCTTGAAGCTGTCCATGAAACTGCCGCAGACTTGGTTGAGGTTTCTGTTCTCCCAAATTTTGCCGTCGGAGAAGGCGTACCAGTGCAACTCGAAGAGCACTTTTCCGGTGAAGGTGAGGTTGATCGGTTGGCGGTTGAGGAAGGTCAAGTCCCTGTCGAAGTTCAGGCCGGAGAGGATTATGAGTACGTCCGGATTTGCAGCATGCACCGTCTCTGCTCCTCTCTGCATGTATCTTATTATAGGTGCAAATTTTCGTTAATGATTTGCAAAAAAAATCGGCTATAAAATTTATGCTAAGAACAAGAAAAAATAGATTGGTTGAAAAGAAATTTCAATTTGAACTTCTTAATAATCGGTTAATTAATTTGTCGTTCATTTTTGTACTCCTTATATAACGAATTGGTGAAACCGAATTTGATAGCATTTGGGAGGGTGAGGTTTCTCGGCCCATTTTTGGGGGCCCGGGCCATGTTTAATGGGGGCTAAAATGTGGCCAGCATCAAATGGGTTAGCGATGGAGGCGTGCTATTTTGTTGACTCCACCGATATATAGTTTTTAGCTAGTATTTTAATTTTGTAAATAAAAGGTAGTTGTGGTTGTTGGTACCCTTCCTAAAAAAAACATGAATACGCATTTGGTAAAATAGATAAAACCTACATCTAAGGTTTGAATTGTATTGTTTACTATAGTTATTATATAAGTAAAACTTGCATCTCCTCCTTTGAAGAAATATTAATCAAATTCATGGTACCTGTACCAATCCTTGACATTTTGCCTGGCCCCTCGGAGCTCATTCCGGAGGCTCATCCCGACCACATTGGCCGAGCCATTGAACATGGCGGCCAACGTGGCCAGGCCAGACAGCCACACCTCTGGGTCAAAATACTTATCCCCAAAGAACCCATTGCCGTCGAACTTGCTGCAACACCACCCTGGCTTGCTTATGTGGTTGTCCAGGATCACCATTATATTGTTCTCCCCCAAGCTGCCCACAACCATCTGCAAGTGTTCATAGCAGTGCATGTAAACATATTGAATAGTGGGATAGATAGCATTTGTGTTATTGTTGTGTGCTATCAAATTTACGGATTCTGCATCCCTTCCCTTTTCTAATGGCTGGTCCACTTACAGTACCCCATCAACATCGAGGGAGACTTCTGGAGCTATGCTTTTTATAAATTACAATTGCAAGTCAATTTGTATCATATTGCACATCGGCGTTCATGTCTTGTGGTTGCAACTTGCAACTTTATTGCAAGAAGGGAATAGAACTTGTTTGGAACATATGGAAAACGAAGTTCCAATAGGTTGCTATGGAATTTTCTCTTATCAGCTTCTTAGTATGCTCGTGATCATCATACCAACCATAAAAAATATCATTTCCGTAAATTTTAATTTTATGTCATTTGGAGGAATCTTTATAAATTAAAGATGGGTAGTTGGGCACCTAGCTAGCAGCTCATAATCGCCATAAATGGCAGTATGAGAACAAGAAATACTTCAAAAAATTTACCTGGAAGGCTTGTGTCAGTGGGATATCAACCATAGCTGGATTGTTGACCTTGATGCCGGCGAGGGACTCATTGAGCCCCAAGCTCTCAAAGGACTGCTGGACGGTGAGGGAGCTCAAGGTGCTATCGGTGACCATGAATAGGGGCCATGTCAACCTTACACAATTGAATCCCATGGAACCAACGAGCTTGGAGATTCTATCTAATGGCTGCTTGCTTAGACCCTCGGCAAGCATGGGCTCCAAATGAGCCGCCCAGCTGATGCAGGCCAGCTTCACTCGCTGGCCGGCGTCGTCAACGATCCATCTGGAGTTGGTGTGAAGAGGAAAGGAGGCCGAGAGCCACCAGTGGCATGTAGAAGTTGAAGCAAAGAGGAGGAGAGTGAGAAGGGAAAGGCGGGTCATTTTGCAAGAAAGATTATAGGATGCCCCAGGTCGTACAGCCTTTATTCATTTGGTGGCAACTCTAAAGAGATGAAAACTTGATGAAGTCAAGTGTCTAAAATATAGCCAAAGAAATTGAGCTAGTTTTTATGGTATTTAAAAGTTGTTGGAAGAGACATCTTTTTCTATCAATCATGGAATTGGTCAGCAGTTAGAAGTAGTGGAGAAATTGGTTTCAAGACCTCGCCGCCCACTTTATCGTATTGGCCAACATGATTGGTTGGTTTGTTTAGAAGAAAAGTTTGTACTATTTCTCCGTGGCCCTTGGAACAGTGTGAAGCATAAGCAATACTCGGTCAAATCACAAGGCACCCAATACACACAACACGTAGCTTATACAATTTTTATTTGGAAGCCACAACTTGGAATGGTGTAAAGCATCTACAATACTTGCTCAAATTATAGGCAACCGACACATTTCATAATTTTGATGTCATCCTATATATAGGTACCTTCTTATTTTTAAAAATTATATTTAAGTCAAGCTAATCAAGGGGAAAACAAATTAAGCGGAATTGGCTGTCATCGGACATTATATCCTTTAAATCTCTAAAAAATTGTTAACGTTGATTTTATATATATATATATATATATATATATATATATATATATATATAGAGGGGCGCTACCCCGCGACAAAGGCAGAGTAGCGCCCCTGCGCCACAAAATAATCTGGGCCGTCCGATTATGATCGAACGGCCCAGATTTGATAAAAAAAATTTTTCCACCACCCCCCTCCTTCGCCGGATCGGCCGGCCGCGGCGGGGGTGGGCGAGGCAGGGCGAGGGCGGCGTGGGTGGGCGGAGGAGAAGGGGGAGGGCGGCGTCCGGGATCCGGCCGCGGCCGGCCGGGCGGGGGGTGGGCGAGGCGGGGCGAGGGCGGCGTGTGTGGGCGGAGGGAGGGGGAGGGCGGCGTCGGGTCCAGGCGGCCGGCTGCCAGCCGCGCGCATCCCGCGCCGCCTTCTCCTCCGCCCACCCACGCCGCCCTCGCCCCGCCTCGCCCACCCCTGCGCCCGACTGGCCGCGGCCGGATCCCGGACGCCGCCCTCCCCTTCTCCTCCGCCCACCCACGCCGCCCTCGCCCCGCCTCGCCCACCCCCGCCCGGCCGGCCGCGGCCGGATCCCGGCCGCCGGCGAAGGAGGGGGTGGTGGAAAAAAAATTTTTTTATCAAATCTGGGCCGTTCGATCATAATCGGACGGCCCAGATTATCCTGGCGCAGGTAAGGGTTTCCTGCCTCTTGCTACAGGAAACCTTTACCCTATATATATATATATGACTAATAAAGGAAGAACTTGAGAAACTTAAGAACTTTTCTAGACCACTGAATAAGGTTTAATGGTAATAATGCTTCTCACATTAAAAACATCATGTATACAAGTGGGTTTCTAAGTTCCTACTATATCATTTCCCATATATATATATATATATATATATATATATATATATATATACTATATATATATATATAAGCAATATATAGGAAAATTTTCACACGCCCAAGCTCTAATCTGGGCCGTCCATATGATCGAGACGGTCCTATATCTAAAGAAAAAAAATTATCCTTCTCTGCGGCTCTCCCCCAGCCGGTCGACCGTGGTGGCGTTGGGGGAGTGGGGCGACCGAGGTGGCAAGCTAGGGGGCTGGGGGGGGGATGCGGACAACGGGGGCGGGAGGGCACTGGACAGGGTGCGAGGGAGGGTGCTGGCAGGCGGAGGTGAGGGGGCGATGGGGGTGTGCGGGCGGAGGTGGAGGGGTGCGGGCGGAGGGGGACCGAGGTGGCAGTGCAGGGGGGGGAGCCAGGGGGCGGGGGCAGCCCATTGAACGGGGGTGGATGGGGAGGGACGATGGGGTGGGTGGGTGGAGGCAGAGGGGGCGGGCAGAGTCCCCTTCCGCCTTCGTCCGCACCCCCCGTCGTCCCCTCCGCCTCTGCCCGCACACCCTCCCCCATCGCCCCCTCTGCTCGCACGCCCAGTCACCCCTCCGCCTTCACTAGCCCACGCCCCACTTCCGCCTCCGCACGCACACCCCGTCGCCCCTTCCACCTCCGCCAGCCCACACTCTCCCTCACCCCTCCACCTCCACCAGCCCACACTCTCCCTCGCCCCCTCCTCCCCGCCCACACCCCCCTCCCCTGCGGCCGGATGGCGTGGTTGAGGAGGAGTGGGGCTCCTCCACCCGCAGACGCCCCCCTCCCCGGCATCGCCGCCACGCTGCCCAACCCCGCCGATGTGATGCCGGGTGTTGTTGGCGTCGGCGACGAGCGGCGACGCAGCCACCTCCTCCTAGTAGGCAGCGGGCCGCCCAACCAGACTTGATGATCTGGGCCGTCCATGTAATTGAACGGCCCAGATCAAATTTTAATTTCATTTTTTTTAAAAAACTAAAAGATCTGGGTTGTCCTTATAATCGGATGGTCCGGATCTATTTATGGCGCAAAGAAGCTTCCCTACCTTTGGCACAAGGAAGCACTTCTATAAATAAATAAATAAATATATATATATATATATATATATATATATATATATATTGCCCACAATCCCAACATACAATAAGTTTTTATCCATTGGGTTTATTAGATTTTCTTTGAGGTCTTTTAATTATTTTTTTACCTTTATCTTTAGTTTCCCTTTTTACTATGGATTTATTTCTTCTTCTAACAAAGTGGTTCTTTAGGTTTAGGGGGAAATTGGAGAAATTTCTATACCAATTTGCTTACAAAATTCTCTCGATTCTTTCTTTCTCAATAACTTTTGTTTTTTAAGTTGTCTTTTTATATTTAAATCATTATATAGATTTAACCCTTCGGTTTAGTTTGGTGAACCTTAAGAAGAGTCCACTTATTTAGTTTTTGTTCAATATTTTTATACATTATTTGCTTAGTGTTGTTGAGATCTGACAAATTCTGAGCTTTCTTAACTAAACTTATTAAAAAAATCATTATAAACTAAAACTTCATAATTAGGAATTTCCTAGGATAAGCTAATCTAATTGCGAGCATGCCTACCTCGACTCTTGTCGACGTACCAGGCTTTAAACTTCGCCACCAACTTAAGTAGTCTTATTGTACTTTGGCTCTGATTACCAAGTTAATCTTGGAGCACATAAGATTTCGCCTAGATTCCAATTAACTTCACAAAACTACTTAATTAACAACTTATTAACAGGTAGTATTTTAAATATTTTATTATTTTTTATAATATTTAATAGTACTTTTATTGTTCACGTTAACAAAATACACACAAGACAACTTATGAAACACAAGATTTCTAGACTTATATAAACATACTCAAAACACAAACATAAGTATATACAAATAAACTTAAACGAATAAATATTATAAATAAAAGACAATATGATATTTAAGCAAAATTTAAGGCATATAGTTCTTGAGAAAGAACAATAATATAGTTCCAAGAATGAATGGGTTCAAGAAATAAAGCTTACTTTTATTAAGTAGTAAACCTTTATAAGATTTCAGTTTTTATACACAAACACTCGTATCTTACAAATACTCAGCACTCAAACCGCACACCTCACTTATGTATAAAGTATTCACAAGCTAGCTTCTATTGAGAGAAACCAGAGGTTTTCTAAGAGAGATCAAAGATTTCTAGAGAGAAGAAGATCAAAAGACTTGAAAGAGAGATAGTTCGAGCCAACTTCTGTTGCTAGAGACGGAACCCCAATTCTCTATTTATAGAGAAGAAACAGTGACCGAGACAACCGGTAACCCATTACCGGATGACTTGATGACATGTCTAGATAATGCTAACTTGGCAAATTTCAACTGACATGGTAGATAAGAGATGATATGGCAATGGTAGATCAGGGATGATGTGGCAAATTATCGTGTGGCAGAGTGACATGGCTTGATAATGAAATTCTTGTAGTTCTGGCCCCAGATGTATCCGGTGACGAAAGAACAAATAGATGAACAGGTGAAATAGTCGTATGAGCAAAAGTTGTTGCAGATAGAGCAGAAGAAGCCTTAGATCCTAGAGTCTTCACAAGTGTAGGAAAATATCCTTTATATGACATTAATTAGCAGCATGACAAAATTCCCCACAATAGTAAGTATTTGGTTGTTGATAGTAGAAGTATTTCCACAGCATTGAAAAATCCTGTAATGTTAATTCAAGTTGTTCATAGCCTCCAAGAATAAGAGCAGATGGAGTTGCAATTATAGTTGTAATAACACCTTCAATATCCTTATGACTCATATAAAACAAATAAAATCCTCCCAACACCTTCTCCAGGCCGCCGGCCAAATTTGGCCGCACACTACTTGGAATGGCTGTCTATGGCACAAAAGAAAACAATGTTTTTTGCACGGCTGCCGGATCCAATGCACTTGGTTGGATTTGGGCCCAGTAGTCTAATCGATCACCCTGGTATATTTTCTTCTTCTTTTAGATTTGATTTGGGCTCCGATTATTTTTCTACACACACTTTTTTGGCTACTTTTCCCACGTTATGGAATTTAAATAAATTAATTAATACTCTTGCGTTTAACAAATGACCCAAGAAATATTTATTTCATTGCAAAAAGTAAATGAGGAAGATCGATTATGATAGCATCAACAAACCAGACCATTATACTTATTATTTACAGTGAAACCATTATATGATCCAAACATTTAAAACAGAAAAATAAGCAAATCAAAGCAAGCCAAATTCATATGGAACTTGCGCTCAAGACAATATCGAATATTTCCAATAAAAAAATCAAAATATCCTTAATCTTAATCAAGTTTTCATTTGTGGACTAATTTAATTATTTATAATAAGATACGGTTTTAGTGCTGTATCATCCAGTTCTGAAGTGAAGTACTTGGGGAGTTGACATCATAATGTGTAGAGGTAATCCAAGAGTAAGTAGGCGTCAGGAAGAGGCAGAGAAGTGAAAAGCTCTTGCCATCGTAAATCATAATGGTTTGGAGTTGATGAATGATACAGGCTAGAATTCATTCAAACAGTCATATGCAATGATCTTGGCACGCAGACTAGGCCGACCACTCTGAAATTTTCATAACATTACAGAAAATAGAAATCGAATCAACAAAGAAGTAATTAGAATGACCGAAATTAGAAACCTCATAAAGTATAGCATGTGTTTGATGGCTGTCACAACGCAAACACAAGAGCAATTGAGATTATGGAGGATAATGCAATAGCAGAAATAAAACATACCAGAAGGTGAAGGGATTTTTGTTTTCTATTTCAGCACCTACCAAGTTGACATAGTAACCACAAAAGAAACACAGATAACTAAATATCTAGCAGAAAAAGAGTTAAGCTTTTGAAGAGGCCATAGGTAATGATTGCAGTCCTTGAGTAATGCCATCTAGGATTACTTTTAAAAGCAGATATCGGGGAAGATAATAGTTATTTCCTCTAGAACTGGTGAGTTCTTCAGCAAAAACGCTACCAATTTGACTTCTCGTGAACATAGAATTATAAATGACTCTGATGCGCTATTTAAGTTGCCCCCTCCTAAAAAACCCAATCCGTAAAAGTTTCTAAGTTCAACTGTCTTCAGTTTAAGCAGTTTGCCAGAGAAACATTAATCCATTAAATCCCACGCTCCCTCTTCGATGTTATTCTCTTCTCCGGTGTATGCTTCCTCCCACTGAGTTTTCCTGAACTGACTCTATGAAGAAATTAGAGAAATCTATATCAGAACAGAAAAACCATAGATGTGGTGCCTCATTCACTCCCTCGTCCCCAAAACCAAAATTTATGGTAAGAGATTCCAGGTTAGGAGAGATTTCAACCAGACGTGACAATCCTAATGGCTCACATTTCAACAATGGCAGATCCAAATGTAGAGTTGTTACAGTAAGTGTAGAAAACAACTCCTTCTTTATCACGCTCAACGTTAGAACCTGAATGCACCAACCACATAATTGAAGTTTACAACATGAGGTGAGACTGCCCAAAAGCTCCTTCAAGACGAGCACATCTCCTTCATTGTAGAATTTAAAATCTAGTGAACTCCATCAAGAGATAAAACATTTCTTAACATGTACTTGGGCCTCATTAGTCCTCCCCGATCTAAAAACAATATGCCCAGTGCATAAATCTTAACCAAGCCAACAACCCCAGCGGAATAATTGTCATTGCGACGGTCTCTGACACTGACCTTTTACACACTTGGATTTGTAATATAAACGCAGAGATTAGAATGTGTATTACACTCGTCCAGATCTACGTGCTCAAGAGCAGGACTACCAGATGTAATTTTCTCCAACGCAGGGCGAGAGATATTGACCCGACAAAGGCGAACCACTCTGAGGGAGCTCAAACACACCGAACCAGCCGCATCAAGTTCACAAGATTCCAAGCGCAGAACAGCAGAGTAGCTCAGGAGGCAGTTTGTATGGCCTTCTGGCTCAATGAGTCAAGTGTAAATCGCTCACATCGCGATCAGTGGCAAGCGCTACCACGAGTCGATCTGTTTGGCACCGACCGCATCACCCTCAACACAAAGATGAGAATTCAGAACCTTCCTACCCTTGTAGCGAGCTATCACACCTTCCACAAACTGTGGGCTATTTGCTACGGGACGACCCAGTCTTCCTTCAACGTGAAACACAAATGCCTCTACCTTCTGGACAATCCTTGAGTTTGAGCAGCGTGTTGGATGCACAAAAAACCCAATATCTTACTCAAAACATCGTCAAGGCCAACTACTCAGCCGATCAACAACACCACCAACTTCCAAGTGATCCATGACCGACCCAAGTTCATGGGTAACAAATCGAAACTATAACACAAGTCTCATACAGACAATTCGTCGAACATTCAAAAAGGCTACACCACATACTCCTGTGGACTCACTAACAGTTACGAACAAATAAGTAAAATGCAGCAAACAGTGGAAAGAGTTGGTAATTGTTGGACTCTCAGGCCCCTACTCCGAAATTATTATCGGGCCTTTGGGGCTCTTAAGAGGATTTAAATAATCAAAAAACTTCGTAATAGGTGTCACAGAGCTTCTCTTGATTCAAAAGCTAATTCAAAGAACAAGGCTTTCCTATTAGCCTTGTACCAATAACCTCTACGACCGATCGATGTAAGCATAAACTCAACAACTACCCTTCACATATCGGGTACAGCCGAAATCATCATCGGCTCGACACACTTCTTAAATCAGACGGCACCTACTCTAACACACTTTCAAATCATTAAGCGGAACCTTACAAAAGAAATAATAACAATGGTGGTAGTACAAATCCGGCTTCGAACTCGGCTCTGACACCACTTATTAGCCTTTGGCGTCCCCCACCCAAGCTCCAAAACTATAGTTGGGCGATTCGGCCCTGTTAACTTTAAATAATTAAAGGAAACTCACAATAGATGCCATAGACCTCTTAATCCAAAAATTAGTTTAATGAATAAGCTAATACAGTCTATATACAAGTCACCAATAACCTCTACGACCAATGTGGATAAACCCAACATATAGTTGTAAAACTAGCCTGAATCTTGATTTAGGCCATGGCAATGGAGTCGTCTTTCCGCTGCCACCCGCACTCGGGTTTTTGGTGGGAAAATGGGAAGGGCGGGGTGGTCGTGGACGGGGTTCAATGTGCTAGCGTGTAAATACTGGGCATATACGCCGTTAGACGTATAGCCTCAGGATAAACCCTAAATTTAATTTATTGTTATTTTGTTTTTGTTAGTTTTGTGATTGGTTAAGTCTCTTAAGGGCGTTTTCTAAGTAGGTTACCGATAATACTAAGAAAATTATTAATAGTCTCATAATTTAATGTAATTCTTTTACTAAATACAATAGAAAACTAGCTTTAACTTCATTTACATATTACAAACTTACTCAATTTCTTAATTTTATCATTAAGAAACATCCAATCTTTTCATCACAATTTTTAATTCTTCTTTTATTAATACTAAGTTAGATATCAGCTAAGCATGACTTATAGTATAGATAAATTTTAATTTTATAGACAATTTTTTCTTCAATAATAAGATAGACTTTGATAATTTAATATCTTAAATATAGACGTTAATTGACTTTAGATAAATCCTAATTGAATGAGAAGATAAATTATAATAATTTAATTTTATATTGAATTTTAATTAGTTAAAGCTCCTGCTTTTAATTAGAGGTTAATATTGAAGTATTCTTTTATTAATAAATAAATAAATAAATAAGCAGACTAGGCAAGATGTCACACCATAAGCTACTTAGATAAACTTTAATTTTATAGATAAATTCTTTTTAAATAGTAATATAGATTATAATAATCTAATAATATATTAGATATAGATTTTCATTAACTCTGACTTTAAAGATAAATCTTAATTTAATTAGAAGATACAGTATAATAATTTGATTTATTATATATTCTTATTATATTTTGATTAGCTAAATATCCTACTTTTAATCGAGAGATCAATATTGAATTTCACTTTCATGAATAAGAGTAGATTAGATAATATGTCATATTATGTGTGGCTTATATTAAACGCAGATTATAATTTTATAAATAATCTATTGGTAAATAATGGGATGGATTATAATAGTCTAATGATTGAGAGATGCACTTATATTTTAAAAATAAAAATTCTAATTGAATAAGAAAATGGAGTATAATAATTTAATTTTTATTAGATTTTATTGTATTTAGACTGGTCCAATATTCTTCTTTTTTATGGATGTGTGATTTTTAATTCTTCTTTATTAATAAGATAATATTAGATAAGATTTCAAGTTATGTATGACCTATATTAGCGATAAAATCTAATTTTATTGATAAATTTTATCAAATAACAAGATAAATTATAATTGAATGAATAACTAAAGTATAATAATATTTTTTAATGTTTCTAACTGATTGAACTTCCTACTTTCTATCATATTTTTTTATTATCTTTTTACACTAATAAAAATAAAAAATTAGAAGAGTTCATACAACCGACGTAACCGGCCCAAGCATTTCTAGTCAAAGATTCCAGTAATGCTATGTGTATCACAAGTATGTCAGGAGTCTAGCTTTGTCAAGCATGCTCAAGTTTTTTTGGCAAATAATTATAAGCACATATTAATATTTTTTGTCATGATCAATCGAATCACTTTTGGCAATCTTACATTTGATTTTATATTAATTCAACAACCACATTGTTGTTTGCAACCCAAGATTTTTATTTTATTTTATAATTCTACCACTGTTCATGTTTTTTAGGGGACTCGGACCAATCCGACGTTTTTTTTTTTTTTTGCCACGCAAAAAATGAGAACTTGTCTTTTTTAAAGATGTGGGCACTTTGCATTCTACTTTATATTTATGTTTATTTTTTTCGTTCTTAGGCGTATGGTGTATTTCTGGTTGGAGCAACTTCAAACACTGCTTGGAAAGAAAAAACCCTTCAAACACCTTTTTGTATAAAATAAATAAGTAAATGGCCTTCGGCCCTTCATAGCCAGATAAAACGAAACAAAGTAAGCAAAAGGAAGCAATTACATTACTGTAGCTGACCCTTTGTGGGCAGCTAGGTATTGATTAGTGAACCGTGAACCATGAACCATGCAAGTGTATCACCCAAAGAAGTGCAGTGCTCAAAAGAATCATACTTTGCTTGAATTCATAATTTAAAGAAAAATAGATAATCTGACCAAAGCTCCTCCGATGTTCTAAGATTATATATAAATGGAATGACGATAAATATTTTTTAGCAATTTTCAAAAAAAGATTGAATCTTGACTGATATCATCCTTTGAATAATGAATAAGTTTAATGGTAACATGAAGATGCTAACTGTTACAGCCTTGATTCGTGGACGTCCCGGGAACCAGGGTTTGGGTGTTGTTCCTGGATTCCCTACGTCCATGAAGGGGATAGCAGTGGTTATCCGAGTGGTGGAAACAACACACCGAGGCTAACCCGTGATTATGTTGCAGTCCAAACCGAGTTGCACGACGCTGCTGGAGGACCGAGCATGCCGGTGGAGCAAGGCGTCGGGAACAGCAGCAAGTGTCGGCACATGGGTCGGTATTCGGTGTACCGAGCATGTGGCCGAGTCCAGGTCAAGAAACCTCAAGTTGTTGCTGATCGGTGTTTGGGTCGGCATATCGAGGTTGTGGTGCAACCGTGGACCGAGCAGGCTACCGAGCCGAGTACGCAGCGTAGGGTGCCGAGCATTCGCTAGTACCGAGCAAAATAGCGGAACCGTGCTGGAAAACTGTACCGAGCACTGTAGCGGGCGAGCGCGGGTCGTGCGCGCTACTGCGCGCGCAAGGAGCGACAGACGCGCTGCTGCGCGAGCGCGGGTGCGCGAGCGCGTTGCTGCGCGAGCGCGCGGTGCGAGCGAGCGCGCGGGCGCGCGGGTGCGCGGGCGTGCGCGGGCGCGCGCGGGCGCGCGGGTGCGCGGGCGTGCGCGGGCGCGCGATGGCGCGCGCTGCTGTTCGTGCGAGCGGGCGCGCGCGGGTGTGCGCGCAGGCGTGCGAGCGGGCAGATGCTGGTGAACGCGACAGTGCAGGGGCATGCACGAGCGGTGGTGCTGGTTCAGGGCGATGTTGGTGAACCATTGCTGGCAGTTGGTCGGTGAGTTGCTGCGGGAGGTTGAGCCATGTCTGGACGGTGCTGGAGTCGAGCCGGCGGGCGCGACGGGAGGACCAGCGGTGCAGCCAAGGCGGTTAGGAGGAAGCTTCCTGGACGTGCTGGAGTATCTTGGTGAAGATATGCAGTTATCCAGATTGGGCGTTTAGGAAGTTATCTGCAACTAACTGCTGAAGATAAACTTGAAGGCCGTTGGATGAACCTGGACGGGAGATGGGCTAGGTTGCTGAACACGGTGGATCTTGCAGATCTCTGGAGTTGAAGATGCTGGCAGATTCGGAGTTATCTTGGAGCAGCAGTTCGTGGGTATATAAGGGTTAGGCCAGACGTGGAGAAGGCAACTTCTCTTCGACGGACTGAAGAGGGGGCCGATTGGGTACTTGTTCTCGTGGTGAGACTTGCTGATCGGTGTGCAACGTGAGCAACCTGGAGAGGGAAGAAGCGAGGGAGTTGCTGCAGCCGGCGCTGGGAGTAGTGCTGGAATTCCAGACGCTTGCTTGAATCCAAGGTGCACGTTGTGAGGTTGCTGGTGTTGGCAACTGGGAGGGTTACTCGGGCCAGGTAATCCTTGTGTGACTTCCTTTGTATTTTGGGTACATTGGGGGCGAGGCTGTGGGGGCTGTCCACAAGCCGAGCGAGTGCTTGAGAGAGGAGTCGAGTACTTGTAATTCCTTGTATTGACAGATTAATATAAGGTTGGGGTTTCCCCGTATATCTGTGTTGTGTTCGTTGTCTGACGTTTTAGGCAGGGAACCTTAGTACCGGGTCGTGGTCGAGGTTTACAAGGCGACGGTGGTTGCTGAGACGAACAGGGACAGAGGCACGATCTCTACCAGGCGTGTTGCTGGTAGGGCGATCGGGCAGTGCTGCGGTGGTGGTGCTGTTTGACTCCTGGAACAGCCTATCGGCAAGGCGTGCCGATAGCCAGGAGTGCTGTCGAAGTGCTGGTGCGTGGCCAGACACGGGTGATCGATCAAGGGCGCTGTTTGAGGGCAACACCGAGCGGGTGGATCTGCTGGACGTGCAGGGGTCAACCTCGGTGGTGCGTATTGCGGCCGAACACGAGTGTAGTGTTTGTGGCCTTGGCTCCCGCTATTGCGTGTTGAGTGATCAGGCTGAGTGTTCCCAGGGAGGGGAATACGCCGCACAGGCAGGGACTCGGAGGCGAAAAATTAGGCCTTACGAACGGGCCTGTGACACTAACCATATGACAGGTGCATGAAATTATAGACATCTAACATTTGTCACGTCTTGTATCCGTCTACGTGGGTTCCAACATTGTGGGACGCACTGCAGATATAACGCTCCCAAGAAAACCGTCTCCGTCTTACAGGAAAGAAGAGTCAATACTCATTGTATTATGTATACAGGCATGATTACTCAAAAAATAGAAACGGTCCAACAGGCTCTAACCATGTGTATGTAGCAAAATTCATTTTTTGATTAATACACTACTTCTAAACAAACATGCTTCTTGTATTATTTTCAACTTGCAAATGTTCAAGAAGGATTCAAAAAAAAAACGATAAATAGATAACCCAAATATCTACCAGAAACATAGTTTGGCTTCTGCAGAGGCTCTCGGAAATAACTGTATGCTTTCAGTGATGCTGGTTCTCATCGCAGTCACTAGCTCTTCCAATTCATATGTGAAGAAGTTGGGGAATGACGGAATAAGATACTCAGGGAAGCGAATGTTCATTTCCCCCAAAATCGGTAAGTGCTTCAGCAACAATTTTACCAATTGAACCTGTCGCACACAGATAGCCTCAAATGTCTCTTTGGAGATTCTGGAGTTGATTGCTCCAAAGAAACCCAATCCATAGAAGTTTGTAAGTTCAATTGTATTCAGTTTATGTAATTTGCCAGAGAAACTTACATCCATTAACATCCATGCGCCAATTTCACCGCTGTTCTCTCCATCAACATCAGCTTCATACCATTCGGTATTCCAAAAGTCGTATATGATGAAATCAGACACACGTTTATCAATGAAAGAAACCACAAGTATGCTTCCTGATTAACTCCTTCGTCCCAAAAACCGAAATTAATAGTAAAAGAGTCAACTTTAGGAGAAATTTGAAGTAATTGAGAGAAGCCCAATATCTCACACTTAAGCATTGGCAGACTCAAATTGAGGCATTTTACATTAAAGCGTAGGAAATGGCTCGCCACTCAATCTACATGATGATAGAACCTGAATGCACCAACTGCATAATTGCATCTTCTCACAGGTGAGACTGCCAAAAAGTTCCTTCAAGGAGAGCACATCTGGCTTACTATATATCTTCTCATCAATATTTGCTTCAACCAGAGATGAAACATTTCTCAAAATGTATCTGGATCGCGCAACTCCTTCCGGCTTCAAGTACTATATGTTCGGTGCGTAAAGCTTGAACATGTAATCAGTCCTAGAACCAAAATTACCAAGGCAATCTCTGACTTTTAAGATTTGCACACTTGGATTTGTAATTCAAACGCACAGCTTAGAATCTGTATTACACTCAATGAGATACACTTCTTCAAGGGCAGGACACCCGGAAGTAAATTTCTCTAATGAGCGGTGCGAGAAAATGACTTGAGAAAGACTAACCTTTCTCAGAAAACTCAAACACACCGAACCAACCACCTTAAGTTCAACACATTGCAAGTGGAGAGACATGAGAAATTTACCACACAATAGCTCAGGTGGTACTTTGTAAAGTTCCTTTGGATTCCATAGACCCAACCATATCCTTTCGACATCATGGTCAATGGCAAAGCGTATCCAAGAGTCGATTTGTGTGGCACGGACCATATAATTATGGATATAAAGGTGCAATTCTCGAATCTTAGGACCTTTGTAGTGAGCTACTACACCGTCCACGACATTTGCGGAGGCCCTGACACCATCATCCGAGGTTTTGTTATTATTAACCGCAAAAACCAGACTTGTACGGAATGACCATAAGTATCTCCCCCTTCTCGACAAACCATGAGTCTGCCTGGCCCGTTTTATGCTCATAAAGTCCAATATCCTAACCAAAAGATCATCACTCAAATCACTCAGCCGATCCACGCCATCACGATCCAAAACCCCAACTTTCCTAAGCCCAAACGCATCCATGAATAACCCGAATTCAAGCAATATAAGACAGCCTCTACGTCCTAAAAATCACACACAGACAATTCGTCGAACATCTACAAGGCAAAACGCAAGCAGGTGAGGCGACATTCACAACACATTCAATCACCGATATAAAACAAACCTTGGCATCCTAAAAATGGGGTCAAGAAGCATTATCTATGCATGCATGTGAAAAGAATTTTTTTAAACAAAAACAAGAAGTTTATTAGATATGATAAGAGAAGTAACGCATACGTATGTTTATCAGCGATCTGTATCTCATAGCGATTATAGAAGACTCAACATAGCCGCGAATGAATACGACCACTACATCGATTGACCTAGAGCGGCCATGAAAGCAAGAGTGGAAAGCCTAATCGGTTCCAAGCATTGGAGGGCTGCGACGACCGATGAGATGCCCGTAGCCGTCCTCATGATTCCTCCCCCTTAATTGATTCCAAAATCTGGTGATTTTATGGCCTTAATACTTAGATTTAGCGTCGACTAATTAATATGAATATGACTCGAAGAAATAATAATAAAATTTTTAATGGGGCAATTTAATAAAAAGTAAGATATGTTTAATAATATATTATTTATCAATGTGATTGTACCGGTCTAGCCCATGCCTTCGAAACTAACTATCAGGAATATTTCACGGTGGTTCCAAGATCTAAGGGATAAGATAAGAAAGAAAGAAATGATAAAAAAAACGGGAGAAGATTTTGGGGGCTTTAAACGAGGAACAAAAAAAGATTTGGTAATAAAAGATTCAACGACGAAACATTGAAAAGTTCTATGAAAGAACTACATTAGAGGGCTCGTTGAATTGAAGAAATAAGATGGAAGAAAGAATATAGAAAAAAGAGAGGGGGAGGAACCCGTTGCCAGAGATCTATATTCGGCAACCCCCTAACCCATCCACAGATGCTTTGAGATTTAATACTCTTCAAGATTATTCAAGATTATTCTAGTCTCGTTGTAGTCGTGAAGTATGGCCACCGTCGCAACAACTCATCCCCTGTTGACTAACCAAGGAGCAGTGCCGCCACCGCCAAAGTCTACCCTCGTTGCGTTGGAGTGTTGGAATAGAAGCCTTACCGTCCCGTCGCAACAGAGGTTTTGCTTTTTATTTTTGTAGGGGCTCCGGATAAAGGAGAGAAGAGCAGCTTGAGGGAGGAGCCCCTCACCGGAGATGTTGCTCCGGTGACCCTCATCAACGCCTAGTCAAAGCCAACCTCGTCCCAGATCAAACCAAGTTGAGTCCCGCCGGAGTTTGACGCCATTGTGGCAGGATAAACAATCAGTAATGGTTATGTTTACTATTTTAAATGTTATTTCAATTGCTGTTTGAAACCCCCGCCATATTCTTGTTGCCTCGCCGAAGCCGCCCCTGCCTTGAAGTGCTGCTGCTGGAGTGCATTCGCGCCAAGGAGAGGAGAAGTTCCTCTCCTCTTACTTGTAGTCCCGCCAACTGAAGCCTTGCTACTGTGTCGCTCGTACTTTGCCCTACCAAGGAGCGGGCCCTATCACCATTGCCGGCAACACCTTGCTGTGCCGAGAAGAAACTAAGCATTCGAGGATCTACCTACCTTCACCATCCTCCGGTCGCAGCCAAAGCCGGAGCTGACTCGTGCCGAAGAGGAAAGTTAGGTTCTTTCCTGCCACAAAGAACCGCTGCTTTGCCAACCTGCTGATTCGCTGTTGTTCTCCGCCTATTGTCGCCAATTGATGCCCCTGGAGTCATACGGCCGTGAAGCCTCCTTCCACCTTGCTGTTGAGCCACCGGAAACGAGAGACCACTCCACATGTTGTGAAGTTGCCGACAA
>JAURVB010005301.1:0-43911 GCA_033002965.1 Piper betle
ATACTTAATTAGTTAACCTCTGATGCTATAATATGAGGGTTTTTTGGGTGGAGTAGCTAGGTTGTGAGCCGAAACAGCGGTGGTGGTTGTCGGACTCAGATAGAGTTTGACGACGGCGGTGTTAGAGTTTGGAGCTCCCATGGTGTTAAGATTAATTTGGAGCTCTTCTGGTGTTCTGGTGTTAGAGTTTGACGATGATGGTGCTAAGAGTTTGGAGCTCTTCTGGTTTGGAACTCTTCTTCGTCGTATATATAAGAAGAAGAATATTCTAATTATTTCTCACTAATCCCCCTTTAACCCAACTATTACGCACTAACCCTTGTTACACTAACAAAGTTCAAGTGGATTTAATTATATCTAGCATATAATTTCTTGTCTAGTTATATAGTTTTTTGACAGATTTATGCACTTCTTACTGTTTAATGCTCTGGTTGGAAAACATCTTCCAGGACATGTTTTCCAAAGACTTTCTTACCACCAATGCAGTGAGTACTGTGCTCACATTTATTTCCTGCATTCCATGGTAAATTCGAGCCATCTTTAATTGCTTTTCTGCCTCTCCTGCTTCCTCTTTATGCAGGCGAACACTCTGCTAGCTATATTTGTTCTTGGCGTCTGACAACTTTTTTTTCATTGCTTTGAGCACTTGAGTGCAAGTTTTCACTTACATTCACTTACGAAAAGCATAGTTATAAGTTGCCCAATTGCGTGCATGATTGGACCAGACCTCTTGAAACAAGAACAGTTACTCAAATGCCATGCCTTGTCATTGATTTGCATGCTGACTGTTTTGCCAGGTTCGGTAGCACAAGTTTGCTTTGGCCGATATATATATCTATAGAACATCAAAAACAATAAAATATGAACACTCCGTCCATGCCCACATTGTTTCTAAATTTCTTTTTCAAGCATTTTTATTGTCCATAAACTAGCTTATAAAAGAGGATACTTTTTATGTTGAAATTTGGTTACACAAAATGCCCATGAACAAGAAACCAAAGTATACGTAGGCATTATATATATATATGATAGCTTAAATTGTTTTGATTGTTTGGGTGACCATTTTGCTGGGAGGTGGAGCAGAATCCAACCTCGAAAAGTTGGAAGAAAGTAAAACATGTCCAAGACACAATGATCAAGGTATGGTGGGAGGCTTGGAAGAAAGGTTTGTAAAAGCACCCCTTTTTCTGTTATCCAAAAACTTGCGGAAAGGAGATATGATGATAGCAGAGAAGGCATGCTCTTTATTGATAGCGTTGACAATTATTCACTGATACCTTGAAATTGTTTCATTGACTAATGTAATCCAAAGACTTCTAATGTTCTTTCAAATCACATGTAGATTTACAAGCTTGTCCTGTCACTTTAGTTTTGATGCATGCGGTTCATTAATCTTGTGAATTAGTCCTTCTGAAAGTCACTCTTGTTCGAAAGTAATTGCAAGCATGCACCTTAGTTTCAAAAGAACACATTGGTTACCTCAAGGAGTATTCTCTTTGCAGCAAAAGGCAACACTCAACTTGTAGATCTATATAATTTATATGGAAGCGGAGAAACATGAATATAAATTAACAATTTTGAGTCAGGGTACTTAGGAGTGAAAGATTGAGCATGTGAGGTGGAAGCCGTTCTTAGAGAGAGCTAGGTTAACATTTCTAACTGGGTAGTTTTTACTATTGAATCAGTTTATATATCTTAAAGTTTATATTGAAAAAAACTCGCATCAGTGGGGATGGGGAAGACGAGCCCACAGTAAGTTGAATAATGTCAATTAAATTTGTATATACGTAGAGGTGTTAAAATATTTCTTTTACCTGACTGAAAGGGAATTTAGCATTTCTCATTGAAAGCATGGCTCAAAAATTCGAGATATTTCATATCTTCATGTCTGCAATCTAGCTATGAGAGGAACAACGATGAATTAGATGTCTTACATAGAGAGAACATAAAGTATATTTTTATTTTATAAATTTTCAATTGGAATTTAATTATTTAATTACATATCAATTTTTAATTTGAATTGCAAATTCAAATCTTGTTTTTCTTCAAAATATTAGAAAATTTTGATTATAATTTAAATTAATTTTTCAAAACATTGTGAGAGTGTGAAATGACCATATATTCATAGTATATATTATACATGTTTTTTTAACTCTAGATGATCAGGTTGGAACAGCTCAATGTCTATCTAAATTGTAATATCTTAAAATTAGTCTCCTATTAAATACCTATCGGATAAAGTTTAAGTAAGTGATGTACTTGCAATCTTAAACTTTAGTTAATCATTTTTAAAAGAAATAATTGGGCCATCATTTTACGCTTGGACCGAATTAGTATATAATCATGTGAATAAATCTTCTCTATGAAAATATAAATATGATCTTATAGAGATGAAATTGGTACATGTTAATATTTATCTTACTCTTATAATCAGAGTGCTAATCCGCATATCTGCACTAATTTTTTTGGGGGGGAGGGGGGATCACTTCACACCCCCAATGTTTCGCCAATCCAATTAGCAATGGCTTCTTCCACCTCCCTTCCTCTTCTTTTCCTTCTAATTTCCATCTTTTTCTTCTTCACCCAGCATCTTGTTCACGTCAATGCGGATGCTAAGCCGATCAAGGAAACATGCATGAAAGTGAGACTCAAACGTACGTGTGCCTTCGACTTACAAATTTAGCTTTAGGGCAACTAAAGCTGGTTTAGTCTACGTTGCCGGCGAGCATGCTTGCAAGGAAACTGAATCAATAGATACTGAAACAGGCTCCTAGTGCAAAGGATAAGAAGCTTGTTGCCATTGAGCAATGTTAATTAAATAGGTGCAACATGGGGTACAGAAAGATGCACTTGAAAACCTCAAATCCATGGCCTACAAGGACGTCCTTTAACCTTGTTGCAGTTTTGAAGGAGTTAAATGTTAACGGAGAGCTAAAAGAGTTATTAAAAAATTGGGAGTTTGTTCTGAATTTGGGACATCAACTTGCAGGCGCTAAAATGGTAGGCCTTCGAAAAAAATAAATGCATGGTTTTGGTTGTTTGAATATTTAAGCATTTCTAATTCCGACTGATTTGTTTGTGGTATATCAAAACACACTGCATTATAATTCCGACCGAAAACAAAACCTAATTAAATTTTAATTAGTTATTCTGTTGGGCCGAATGACAGTGTGTTTTGATATTTCGTTTCGGAATCGAACAAAACCAAAATAACTGAATTTTTAAAAAAATTATTCTAAAATCTTTATTTTATCTTAATTATCATGAAATTATATCATTTATATGATTAAATTTTATATATTTAATATGATATATAGTTATATATGATTAAAATTACTATTTAAATGGTTATGTTTAATAATATAATGATAAAAATTTAATTAAATAATTAAATAATTTTTTTATAACTTCTATGGTATTATTCAGATATTCATTACTAAACCGAACCGAATTCGGTTCTACCTTATTTTTGGATTGGTTTCGGTTTCAAATTCTGGCGACAGTATCCTTAGTGGGTAGTTTAGTTCGGTCGGTTCCAAACGCGACTAAATGTTCAGCCCTAGGATTAAGGGTATTGTTTGGAATTTGGAAGTCCAATTAATTCCGGTGATAAGGATCTTATAGACTAGTTGATTAAGCTCCTAAAATAATAGATACCCAATTTATAACTCCTCCATTCTCCTCCACAGAGAAAGTCCAATGGCCAATGGGCTTGCTATGAGTACAATTGTAATGGGTTATGGCCAATGGGCTGCAATTGTATCCCCATCCATGGAAAAAAGAAGAAGAGAAGATGCCAAATTGTATTATCTTCAATTATCCTACCCGATCACGTCACGAGAAAAGTCATGTATTCTGTCTATGCATTCAGCTCTTCAGAGCTATCTCTCACCTTACACACAAGTCCAATTTATCTTCATTTGCTAGAAAACACAGACCTTACACACATCTGATGAACATTAATGATTGAATGGGATACAAGCAAAGTCATAAGGTAGAAGCTGCCAACATATATTCCATCAACAAAGGAAGAAAAAGATCCACCTCACAATTCACACCCTAACCCAATGGTCACTATCTGGTCATAAAACGGTTTAAAAAATAGAGGCACAATTGTACAATGAGTGGACCAAACCGGAAAACAAATGGGTAGTGTAAGTCAAGCATGATTTTGACCTGGGACTGACATATTTTAAGTAGATGCAGAAGCAGTATCGCACGGACCAGATACACCCAAAGATCCGGTCTGGCCCAAAGATTGCGTGAAAAACCGGTTCATCTGACATCCCTTTGATTACTGATTATTGCTTATGAGAGATGTGGATCAAGACCTCACAGCATGACTCTTTTCTATCTCTAGCTTAGTGTAGATGATATCTTTGTTATTAAATTTTTTTGTAGGGTTTTTTCTTTATTACGAATCAGGGCTCCAACGTTCACAAATTTCTAAATTCAGACAATTTGATATTTCGATTACTAATTAATATATCTATAGGTGGCATGGCTCCAATTAATATATACAAATCTTAAATACTAAGTATTTAAACCAAAATTAACAAGCAAAATTAACGGCCCCTGGCTACAAGGTATCGGCTTAATGGCCCGGCCCCAATTTGTAAAAACCATCTTTAATTTCAATCTCCAAGACAGTATAATTGTGAAAATTACTTCTGTTTGCATCCCTACGTTTATTTTATGTTTATTCTACATAGTTTCTATGTCTAGCCTCTGCAACTCCAAGGGATCAGATGGTCTGTAAGATTTGATTATTGAAATGAGGACGGTGAAGGAAGCTGGCTGTTATTATTACTGCGCCGGATTTATTCAATGCCTTTCTTCATCATAACTACCTAGCTTTTATTATTTCTCCCTTGACTATCCAAGTTCTTTTGCACTTGGCAGGCAACGAGTCGAGGTTCTTATGGCATAATTTGTTGGTAATTGATGCACATAGAAAACGTATATAGCACTCACATTAAAATAGGCATTAAAATTTATATTTGCCAACCATTTTATAATGTTTGATTAAATTGCATTGAAAATTAAACTAACTGCCAATCCTCTATCATAGAAATTTTTGTTTTTCTTTTTTCTAGCATAGAAATATTTCAGATGAAAACTGACTTTTTCCCTTTTCTTGAAGTTCTTGGAATTGATTGGCAAAGGTGAATGAAAATACAAAACTACCCTCTTCCATCTCCCAAAAACTTCACCAGATGTAAGGCTGACAGCCACAACCAATCAACTTCTTAAACTGTTTTTTAAAAATAATAACTTCTTCAACTGTTTGAAAAAATTAACTCCTTCAACTAACAACCAAAGGAATTTTTCTTAGCTGTTTTTATTAATTAAGCTTCAAATTTAGCACATTTTCAAAGTAAACTTTTTTGTATTTTAATGATTCTAGAATGGTAGAGAGCAAAATGCTTAAGTTCCTGTACACATGCTATTATATTCAATATATGCTAGTATTACATAATAATATGCAAAAAAACCCGTTTATTTTACCTCTGTGTAGCTGAAATCATGATCAATGACTGGCCAAGGGTCATGATTGATAATCAAAATGTAATTAAATCAAACGTGAAGAAAACAACAATACTTTAGAAGTTAATAACTTAGCTACTTAAATTAATTATACTCAACAAGAATTGATATCCAACAGAGTTAACAGAGATATCCAAGAGGAGTGTCAGTTTTTTTTATGTGAACAGCAGATAAACAAATTTGCTCCAATATTATAATAGCAGGTTCTCACCACGCGCCTCTGCCCCTACACTCCAATCCACACCCTTGTACCCTCCCTGCCCTTTGCCTCTCGTATATGACCCTATGTACCCCAAACGCTCCAATCTTTTTAATATGTATTTATATGTGTATATATGTCCTTGTTTTATCCTTTCTGAGGAAGCTTTCTTTGCTTCTTAAAGCCCACTCACCTTCAACTCGTTTGCCGTTTATTGGGTTGGCTGAGTTATTTAATTTCCGACCGCCGGCGGCCGGCGGGGATGGTGCCGGAGATGGAGCAGGAGGGGGAGAAGGTGTATCCCGTCCCACTGGCTTCCCATGAGGACGTTGTCAGGTGCCCGGCTGTGTTTATGGACTCCCTCCGACGCTTCCACTCCCTGCTGGGTACTAGATTCATGTATGTCAGAGAAAGAAGCCTTTTTTTATCCCTCTTGTGTGCGTTTGTTCTTGATGCAGTTATGGTTGGTTTGGAATATAATGGGTAGCTATTTATAGAAGAGATTATTAGTATGTTGATTGCATGTGATGGTTTCCTTTGTTTTTCGAGCTAGCTCTGTCTTTTTTTGTTTTAAATGTTTATTGCTAATGTTGATAAGATGTATAATTTCATTTGCTGTCAGAGAGGGTGATTAGTTTAACATCCATGTCTGCAAATCTCTGATTTTTTTTTAAAGCAGGATTCCTGTGATAGGAGGGAAGGAGCTTGACCTGCAGCTGTTGTATATAGAGGTCACCAAGAGAGGTGGTCTTGAGAAGGTGAGACCTTTCTCTCCCATTTTGATTGATGCATCCCTTACTGTTTTATCATTTGAGAATCTTTAGCTGTTATTCTCATCTTGTTTGGGTTGTGATGGTATGATGTCTGAAAGGTTGTTGCTGAGAGGAGGTGGAAGGAGGTGATTGCAGCATTCAACTTCCCACCCACAACCACAAGTGCCTCCTTTGTTCTGAGGAAGTACTACATCAGCCTCCTCCACCACTTTGAGAAAGTTCACTTCTTTCGCCTCCAGGGGCCTCTAGTCGCTCCGGGTGGTGAGGACGAGACATAAAAATCCAATCTTTGCGTCTCTTATCTTCATCATTGTCAGCTTAAACAGGGGTTAATGCTGTGCCTGCCTGCAGTGACAGCGCCGGCGAGGGGCTTTTCGGGCAGAGTGTCGCCGGAGAAGGTGAACGCCGGCGGAGGTGAGGCGGCGGCGGCGGCGCTGCCCCTCAGAAAGAGGAGGCCAGATTTTGGCGGCGGCGGCGGCGGCGGCGATGGTATGCAGCTCGTAGGTAAGCGGTCGGTAAATGTGTTAGATTTGTGCTACTATCTTAGCGTGGGCCCTACACTTTTGCGTGGCCCACGTTTGTCTTACATAGATTTTTTGTGGGGCCCACATCCGTGTGCATGTTGGATTGTGCAGATTTTGGTTGCTCTGTTGACTCTGTCCAACGTTAGATTGTTATTAGATGTGTCAACTGGCTGTTATCTGTTGAGGAACTTGATTATGTTTGTAGAAGTTGCTAATACAATGTATCAGTTGCTGAGTGATACTTATGATTGATTGTGTTGATGTTTGCAGCACCCATAAATTTTCCGGTGGTTGGGACGATTGATGGGAAGTTTGATCATGGCTACTTGGTGACCGTCCGGCTAGGGTCGGAGATACTCCGTGGAGTGCTCTTTCACCCTGTGCTGCCAGCCAGTCCTGCGCCATTGGCTGTTGGAGAGAATGCCATTGTACCCTATGTGAGTGGCCCTCCCAGGCGCCTCCGTCGGAGGCGGCACAGGCGGAGAAGGGATCCTGGGCATCCTAAGCCGAACAGGAGTGCCTACAATTTCTTCTTTGCTGAGAAGCATTCCACACTCAAGGTCTTGTACCCACGGAGGGAAAGGGAGTTTAGTAAGATGATTGGCGAGTCGTGGAACAAGCTCACCCAAGAAGAAAGAATGGTGAAACTGTCATTGATTATTCTTAATATGTGGGCATGGAATTTTTAACTCGTCTAAAAATATGGATTACTCACTTTCCATTTTTTATTTGGTTGCCTTTTGTTGTTTATTAGGTGTATCAAGATTGTGGATTGAGAGACAAGGAAAGGTACAAGAGGGAGATGCAAGAATACAGAGAGAAATTGAAGCTTGTGCAAGTGCAGGCCATGGAAGAAGCAAGGACTGGACCTGCCTCACAGGTGGATTCAAAAAGTGAGACGACAACATCGGATACTTGACTTGATGATGAAGAACACACTTGATTGAAACAAATATACAATTGTTGGTCGAATCGTGGATGGATTTTGATGTTATCTAAATATTTTTAACAAGGCATATCTTAGTTCTAGGTAGATCATTACTTAGGAGACTAATGTACTTGCTGTTACTTCAAGTTAGTAACTTCATCCGGCCTTTGTCTTCGTTGTTGCTGCCATACAATACTCAAAGCGTTGGGGAGAGGCAAGAGTGTAGATTAGATATACTAATCTTGTTTCACTAATTTATGTCAATGCCATGTTGGCTGTTGTCTTGTTAGATTGCCATCCCTTCTCTTAATAAAATTTATAGCCATAAAATTTGACGTGAAAACTCGTAGACTATTTATTTAGCATTTTACATTATATGCCCATTAGTAAGCAAGTTTTCGCGTTCATGGATTTGTAGGTGGATTGTCCTTAGTTCTTTTCTTTAAATGTAAGTTTATGATCTAAACCCAAATACATCTTGCACCTTCGTATTGTATGTGCTTATCCTAAACATGGGGCATGCCGCCGTCTATGTTTGGTCACCAATTATTGTGGGTCATGGCATATTAGAAAAGGCACGCCAAGAAATGTTTGTTTAATATTTGTAGCTTAAGAAGCAATTCATGTTAAATTTTATGAAGGTGCGTTAGCTGGGTATCGTTTCAATAGCTAATAAAAGGTGAAGTTAATGTTTGATACTCGACATATGGAACCTAGTGATGGTCTAACTTCTAACGAAATGGGTTATTTTGTTCACAAATCATAAAAAAATTGGTGGATTTATTAGCTTCTTGCATTTTTTTATTGGCCATGAATTAAAACCAGCCTGCTCTAAATTAGAAATGGACTAATTAACCAGATAGATGTAATGTTTTCCTGCGAATCTGAGCAAGGCAAAATGTTATTAATGTTTCTATCAAGCAAGTTGATGGATCGTGAGTAGTGTAGTCTAATACGATAGAGAATGAACGGTCTTTAGCTTGATTTTCAATTGGTCACGGATATCATTACACTACGTTCAAGCAGTGATATAGAGGCAATATATATATACATCGCTTTTGGGAGATACTAAGTAGGAATAATGAGATGTATTCAGATGTATGTATATACATCGCTTTTGACGTTATATCTCTGCACCATTACACGGACCAAAATCAGGGAATTTATTTGGAGGATTGAAGTAATATAAGAGCTGTATAAAACACGTTTAGCTTGATCATCGTCATACCGCAAAATCTCATCTATTTTAAAGTTTATAAATAAATTAAACAGGGTTCAAAATAACAAAGATGGAAATAAAATTTGACGCGAAAAGTTATCATTATCGCATCATCTTATTATTATTAAACAATAGTTTGATGACAATACCTTAAAACCGAACTTAGTAACACAAAAGGCCCCTAATTATGCATTAGTGCCATAAGAGTGTGATAGCCTAAGCGTGGGAGTAAGATGAAGAGGGCTTGCTTTGGGCATACTGAGGGCAACACCCTCAGTCATATCAACCGGGCCCCCAGATGGCGTCGACCAATCAAATTCATGAATGACGCGTGCTAGGGTTAGCTGGATCACTTCTAAGGCCAGCGTGGTGCCCACACACGACCTCCGTCCCGATCCAAATGGCAGCAGCTCGAAGTGCCGGCCCCACACGTCGACATCCACGTGGCGCTCCATGAACCGTTCCGGCAGAAATTCGTCGGGGTCGGGCCACAGCGACGGGTCCCTCTGTATCTTCCACACGTTGGCGACCATCCACGTGCCGGCGGGGACGTAGGTCCCGCCCAGCGTGAAGCCCTCAATGGCTTCGTGTGGGGCCAGGAGTGGGGCCACCGGGTAGAGCCGAAGGGTTTCCTTGACGACGGCCCGAAGGTAGTCTAATTGGCCGACGTCCGATCTCTTCACAGCTCTGTCACGGCCTACAATGGCGTCTAATTCTTCACGGGCCTTCTTCAAGACCCGAGGGTTGTTGATGAGGGCGGACAAGGCCCATGTCATCTCCATGGATGTCGTCTCGGCTGATGCGATCATCAGCATCTTCAACAAGAAGAGATGATATACAATACCAAATTGTTAGATTACAAAAGCGAATGATCTAAATACAACAATATATTTTAGGGACATCAATTAGCCGGTGTATACATCACACGTGGACCTATCTGTTTTTTTGGTAGGTCGATAGATTTGTCCGCCTGCATGTGGATGACAATTATGATAATATGTCCATGCGGATTGGATCCAACAACAAAGCCCTGAGGTAGTTTGACCGACATTTCGAATCTGTCTGGTGGTGTTTACAGCAGATTCTCATGAAGTGATTATTTTAATGTGTTATCGGATCTTGCGATTGAGTCATGGCTGATCAGGGATCAGATATGACCGAATTCTAAAATCCGATTAAAAGGTTGCTGGCTAATTAGTTTACCCTTTTTTTTCAAAGCAATTAAATTACAATGAATGAGTAAAAAAATTAATTTCCCTTTACAATGTCCAATGATCCGAATCCCAAATGATCCAATCCAAATCAAATTTCCGAACTATCTATCCTAGGGACCACAAATTAATTAATCAAAATAAGTAAAAAAATTTCAAATTTTAATATAATATATATATGGTAAAGTTTTCCTCGGCCCAGACAAAATTTTTTTCCTACTTCAAAATTTAATCTAAGTCGTTCGATTATAATGACAACTCAGATCTATTATTTTCAAAAAAAAAACTAAACCTCCCGACACTGGTGGTAGTCGTCCCGCTCGCTGGGTGGCCAAGTCCGTTCACTACCTAGCCTTGCAGCCAGATTCGGCCGTGGCTGGAATTGGTCTAGGCATGGCCAAACATTGCCGTCTGTAGCTAGCACAGTCGCTTGGCGACCACTAGAGTTATTGGGGGAGGAATGGTTTTTTTTAAAAAAAAAAAGATCTGGGTTGTTGACTACTCTGTAAAAGAGTTTTTATTCTTTACATTTTATATTGAGTTTTTACTATGTTTCGAGTAATTTTTATTTTAATTTTATTAGTTTAAAATTTTATTAGATATTATTAATAAAGCGAGAAAATATTGTAATTTTGATGTAAAAAATGCTAATTGATGTTGTTCTAGTAGGGTGTAAGAGTTAAAAGACAATCCGGAATAAATTTGGTGCGAAATTGGACCAAAAAGCGTAATTCAAAAATTACAACCGAGAGTAGAGTGCTCGAGCGCTGGGAGTAGAGCGCTCGAGTGCTAGCCTTCCTATTAAGAAGATGTTATGGCCGAGAGCCTAGCGCTATAGCTCTGGAGACATAAAAACTAATTTTTTGATACTTCTATAGATCCTAGTGAATCCCACTTGAAATATTTAGGTAGATTCTCTATATACTTAATTAGGGTTTTAACTAAAGAGAGAAATAACATTGGATGGCTAAGCAATAACGGAGAAGACGAGAATGAACAACGAAAAAGTTGGATCAGAAAAAGAAGACGCTTACTCAAAAAGAGTTTTTCTTTATTTTGATTTAGTTTTCTTTGTAATTAAAAGATGTCTTTCATATCACATATGAATTTCTTGAGTTTAATCTAATATTTTATAGAGTAAATTCTTTTCTAAGATTTTCAATGACAGTTAGTGCATGAATTAATAAAGGTTATTAATTTTTATCTATATGATTATGATGCTGGATCATCTATTTTATTTTGTTCGTAATGCTATTATTAGATTGGTCATCTATTGTTAGATTTAGAGATTTGATCATGTCTAGAGATTGAAAAATTAAATTTATCATTGAATAAAATAGTCTTTGTTCATTTGTTTTAAGTGATTTACATGTGAAATAGAGATATACTTATATGTTATAAGTAACTGTTAAGGGCGGGACTTAAAGTATCATTTTGTATACACAATTTTATAAAGATATAGGAGTTAAGTGCAAGTGATAAGTTTATGGTGAATCAAGAGATATCATGAATATTTAATTCACATGGTTAATGATCTAAATGTTCAATTTATAGGTAGAAGATATAACTTTAATCACATAGAGAGCAATAGGTAAAATTGAAAATCCTAGGTTTATCATTTTGAAGTTAATATTTGATTTTAAGATTGCATTTTAGATTAATTTAGCCTTAATCTATTATTTAATCATTCTTTGAATTTATTTTTATTTAAGTATAATTAATTAAATTAATTTTGGTGATTAAAATTTTCTAATAATAATTCTTCGTGGGACGATATTTTCTTATCACTTTTATTACTTGATTCGGCACATATACTTGCGTTATAATTTCTACATCAATTGTTTTTGTAATCGAATGACCCAAATCAAAGTTTGGGGTAGGATTTCTGCCCTGGGTGCTCCCAATTGCCTCTTTTATATATATATAATCCAATACTAAATAAAATAGAGAAAATTTCCCAGATTTTGTTTTTTCTTAATGTAAAATACCCTATTCGTATTGAAGATGAAGCCCAAACCTCTATCCGAATTCCCCTTATAATGCGAATTTGAACCCTAGGGGACATCTAAACGTATTGAACATATGTCAAGATATCAAGATCCAAATCCATCCATAAGAATATTCTAATTCACATGTCTAGAAACCACATAGAAAAATAAAAATTGGATCATTAATGAAACATTCAAATACCCCTAATCACCCGAATAGCCTTAGCATACATCAAATTGATTCGAATATTCAACCTAAGATTGTTCATATGTCTAGTAATTACCAAATAGAAAAATGGATCAAGACAAATAAAGATAGATGTGGAAGTAGATAGAGAAAGGTTCTTACAAACGCAGTGGCCTTGACGAAGGTATCCCCAGTATGAGAGTCCGCCGGCGAAGTGTTTCCATCCTTGCCTAAAGAGATCAATTCATCCATTAGATCTCTCCCCACTCCTTCATCTTGTCGCCTACCCCCTCTGTGCTCCTCCAACCATCCCTCCATGATCGAATCGATCTCCTTCGATCGTCTTTCTCTCAACTCCATCTCATACTTCCAATCCAGCCACTTGAGAAATGGCAGCACCGACCCCACGGTAGGCACCGCGAGGAGGCGCTGCACCCTCCGCCTGCGCTCTGGAACCTCCGAGTAATGTCGCCGTCGTCGTTGCAGCCGGAATTCCGCTTTCCGACTACCATCCTTGTGATGACATTGAAGGACAATGTCCATAGCTTCTCCCTTGACGTCCACCGGTGCAGTTTTACGTGCCTGATATTCCATACACAAGCCATGCAGCTCCTTCACCAAGGCGTCGACCTCGGAGACCCAGATATGGTGGAGGGAAGTCAAGCCTGCGGGGGGAGGAGGAGCTCCTGCACGGCGAGCTTGCGGGCACGGCGCCATGTCGGGCCTGCCGGAGCGGGACCGAAGCTGGCGTAGTTGCTTGGGCCAATGTGACGGCCGACGCTTGTGCACGGCCGGCTGCCCAAGGCTCTGTCGTTGGTTGTGAAGCACTCCCTCGCCATGTCGGCGCTGCTCACCACCAGAAGCCGGCGGCACCCGAGGCGGAGGGCGAACATCGGGGCCGTACCGGTCGGCGAGGCCTGCAAGGATTGGATGCGCCGGAGCCTTGCTGAGGAGAAGCGGTATGTGGCCGAGGATAGGCCATCCACCGCCCGGCTGCGGCACCTTCCGGTTGGTGCAGGTGTTGAGAGCCTTCTTCCGGATTAGGAGTACGAAAGGTTAGGATGGCCGCCACCACGCCGCTGACACCGGCGGTATCCATGAACGTAGCTTAGCTAAGCCAAGACGTGGGTGACTCTCTAAGATATAGTCGTCGGTACGAAATATAAGTATCAAGTTCCAAAGTTTGTTATTAATAGTCTGAGTAAGTATTTTTGACTACGACATATATAGAGATTTATATGCCATGAATTATATGGAAGGTATTGGCAATGTATTTTACCTTGGCATGTAATGGTGGTATATATATGAAAAAATTTTAGCTCCTCCCGAGAGCGATGCTGGTGGTGCGTCTCCATCGTCGATTCCCAGGATGATCGACGGTGGAGACACACGGCGTCTCCACTGGCGTCGCTCCCGGGCGGAGCTAAATGTGCGTATATATATATATATATATATATATATATTGTCAATGTAATTATGTTATTCTTTTAAATTGTTGAATTATGCAAAGGGATTGCATTCACGTGGTTAATATATGACAGCTTTCATATGTAATTATTTTATTTTGGCAGAAAGTGTTTAATATAATGCACATTGAATATATACAAATTTTTTAAATAAAGTTGACTTTTTAAAAATTGTATAAATCCTACATTTTTTATTAAACGAATTCTACAATTTTTTTTCATACATTTATTTCACGGAAAAGCTTAATTTATTTCATTTCCTTCATTCATTTTTTTTTATAAATCTCACTCCCCCACAAAAAATTTAAATGTATCTTTTTTCTTAGGCTTCGTTTGGTTAGTGTAAAAGAAATGTAAATACCATAAAAAAATTTAAATGATCAATTTAATAACTAAAATTAGTATATATACACTATATTTTTAAAAAGATTATTTTAAAATATGTTTTATATCCAAATTAATCCTAAATACCTTATATAGCCCATCTATATGCTTTAGAATGAGTAAAAAAATTCTCCCTTTTCTTATTTATTGAGAGCAAATGGGTGATCACATAAGATAATAATGATTATTTTGTGCTTTATTGGATATAACTATACTTAATTTGTGTGTAAAATTATAATTTTAATAATATTTTATAAATAATATATTAAATTATCTACTTTTAGTACAGTTGATTATTTTAAAATTTTCATATTATTTATACTAATTTCATATGAATCAAATAGACCTTGAGAACCATCAAGGGTTGGCCGCAGGCCAAAAGCGAGCAGGAATATGTTAGACAATAATTTAGGTTTTGTTTTGTTTTCATTGACCTCCCGTACTTAATCATGTTATAAATTTTATATTACCATATCTTTTTAAAGCATATATAGCCAATCAAATTGTGTGAATGACGCCAAAAAAGTCTTCATCCCGAGGCAAATTCATGGGCAATACGGCAAAAAGAGGGAAAAAAATCTCTCTACATTTGGGCCATCAAGAAGAATATTGGGTACGGTCCAGATAGAGTAAGAATCTTGGGCGTCACCGATCCCACGGCAGGCAGATTTACGTGGCTCATCTACGAAAGTCAATATCAGGGGAGCTTGACTGTGTCCAAGCTAAATTAATTAACCTTTAAGTTTGAATAAAAATTTAAAATAAAAAATTTTTAAATTAAATATGCCAACTTTTAATCAGTTAAATATTAAATATTTCAATTTTTAATCAGTTATGGGTTAAATATTTTGTTTGTACACAAAACTGCATATTACAATGTAAAATCATCGTCATGATATGATCATTTATTTATTATCTTTGAGATTTTATGTAAATGACTAAATAAAAATCATATAAAATGTTATAATTAATTTAAGTACGATATGAAATTTTGAGTCAGTCGAGCCATTGAGGATGTGTTTGTGCTCTCTTGTTTCAAGTTCAAGTTAAACTTTTAAGCAAATTTAAATTTGAGTAAGATTAAGCTATTAACACTATTAGCATTGACTAATCTGCATCTGTAGCTAATCAATTGTGTTAACGTTTAACTCTACCCTTCCTTGCTTTGATCTCAAGCCTCAAGCAGCTTCAAGCTTATAAACATTAAAACGTGTGCGCGCACGTGCATATATATATATATATATATATATAGAAAAAAAAGTTTTCCTGCAACAGTTGCAGAAAGTGTTTTCTACAACTGTTGCATTTGGTCCGCTGGATTTTGATCCAGCGGCCCAGATTCACCCTCTCAAACCTCACGCCACCAGCCTGCCCACTTGCCGCTTGCTGCGTCCGAACCACCCGACTACTCGCCCGTCCGCTCGTCGCTCGATTGCCGAACCAGCTCCCTCGCTGCCACCCGCCGCCGCAGCCCCCTCACCCGCCACCCCGTTCGACGACCTCACCTCGGCCCCCTGCCACCGCAGTCCGTCACGGCCCCCCTCCCGCCCCAAGCCGCCGGCAACAGGTGTAGAAAACGCTTTCTACACCTGTTACAGGAAAACCATTCTCATATATATATATATATATATATATATCACCCTACAACTAGCTTCCAGTTGTCATAAGTTAAAATACTAAAGTCCAGTTTCATAAGACAATTGTACTTACATAAGATACTCACATCAAACTTAGATGGTAGAGACCCCTAGCCTTACAAGCAAAAAAGTGGCCGATGGCATTAGTAGACAATCTCTTACTAAAATAGAAAATGGGATATAAAATTTAAAATAATAGATACCAAAGATTTAGCAGGATAAAAAAATTCACCTTCTACCACCAACACAATCAATCAGATCTGCCAACATAATCGGCCAATTAAAAATTTTCATCTATCTCTCATATTTAATATTGAATATTGATTTAATATTTGTCTTAAATGGTAGAGACCTCCTAGCCTTATAACCAAAAAAGTGGCAGACAGTGTTAGATTGCCACATGGACAATTCTTATTAGAATAGAAAATAGGATATAAAATTCAAAATAATATACATGAAAGAATTAGGGGGATAAAAAAATTCAGCTTCTAACGCCTAGGCTATTAGGTTTGCCAACATAATTGACCAATTAAAAATTTTCAACTATCTCTTGTATCTAATATTGAATATTGGTTTAATATTTGTCGCAAGGATAATAATAAACCACTTAGACCTTTTAAAAATTGGTCTAAAATAGATTCAATTTCAAAAGTTTGGCCAATTTTATAATAGATTAGTATATTCATGACATACATACATGCATAGATTTAAGAAAAAATTATTTGCATAAATTTTTTAAGAGCATATCTTAAAAGAAATTCACAGATCAATTTGGGAATAAAAATTATGGAAGAAATATTTATTTTATAATAATAATGACGAAAATGATAAATAAATCATCATAAAAGAATCGTAAATATGATTTATGATTAATAAATAACCTAATCATGCTTTGATTTAAAAAAGATAGCATGGAACATCTTGTTCTATTGGCTTTGATACAATGTAAAAATTAAATATATGTGATAAAATATAAACAAGATAAAAATTTATCTATCAGCAGAATGAATCAATGGACAAAAATTACTACACTTGTAAGTCAATACTTGATCACAAGGAAAATGTTTAATTTTTACGACTTATCACCCATCTCTTTCGAAATACCGTAACTTCTTATTCTTCCTTACGTGAGGGAGAATATGTAATATTTATAATTTTTTTTATTTTTATCTCAAACTAACTAATAAAATTTTTTTAAAAAATATTTAATTAACTTGAGACTTAAGTTAAAATTAATTTTTTGATTGATTTAATGAGTTTACCTTTTATAGGTGCGTCTTAACCAAAAAATACATTGATTCGGTGAGTCCACCCCTTATGGGTGGCTCTGCCAAAAAAAAAAAAACACGCCATCGGTAAGAATTAACGAGAAAATTAAAAAAATAAAAGAAAATACAAAAGGGGAAGTCAATGTATTTAAAAGGGCTACTATTGTGTTTAACTCGAATTTTAAAATACAATTCTTCTTCCCAATTTCTCTCCTCCTCCGTCCTTCCCTCCCATCTCAATTCCTCTGCTCTTTTCTTCCTTCACCCTCCTATTTTTATTCCTTCTAGCCTCCTCTTCTCCTTTTTTCCCAGCTCTATGTTCGATCTTATTCTTTCTTGATTCTTCTCTTTCCCTCACATCAAACAATTCCCCAAACCTTCATATTCAAACTTGTTACAGATCGCCAAGAACTGTAACACGGCACTCTGATTATAATAAGGAATGTCAACGCCGAACCACAAAGTTGGGTATGATCGAGGAAGGAGCACTGCAGGGAGTCATGTAGTCCATGTATCACCTTCGGGAGTAATAGATAAGACTTTCGCAGGGACAATATTGGATGTATAAGATTATAGCTGTGCGTTGTTCTATGAATTACTATATTGTGTATTGGCTCATAGTATATAGCCAAAGCTTTGCTGTGGAAGAAACCTGCATAGTTTTCAACCGATGCTTCCTACTGCAAGCGATGAAGCTACGGTATAAATAGAAAATCCTGGTTTGTTATGTGGTTAAGGAAAAAACAATGGTTCAGTTGCTATTCAACGTTGAGTAATTGGATTCCTTAACTACAAAAGAGGAAGTCTCATTTACCGTATAAAAGTGTAAACATCCACACAAGATATTGAGACATTTTCTTTACGGTTTTGTGCTCGTTAACTATAGAAAATATATGCTTTACACTGCTATATTTTTCTGTGGTTAATATTATGTTGTGTCTGGATTATATATAATTTAAGGCTGCATAGTAAAAATTTTAAATTTAGTAATACTCTTCATTCAGACCTAGACATCGAATATTCTCTTGAATACAAGTAACTGTGATTGATGATCAAAAGGGGTTGATAATTAGCTACATAAATCTCACAAGCACATTTATTCTTATCAGATATTTAGATGATAGCTGATATGTATAACAATCTAGATTCCAGCAACACTCGCTAAGACATGGCTTCGGTCGAAATTCGTTGGGATTGGACCACATTTCTGGGTCCATTTGTACCTTCCACACCATTCATGTGCCAGCAGGGGCATGGGCTGTACCTAGCTTGCAAGCTTTACGAGGAACGAAGAGAGAGGCCACTGGGTAGAGTCGAAGGGTTTCTTTGATTGTGGCTTGCAGGTATTTCAATTTCTTGATGTCTTTGCCTTCCATAACCTATCTCGGCCTAAGACAGTGTCCAAATCTTTGTGGCTCGTTTTCAACAACCGAGGGTTGTTCATGAGGAGCGCGAAGGCCAATGTCAACTCTATGGATGTGGTCTCTGACCCTGCTATGATGCTACGATAAGTATCTATTCAAAATGTAGACAACCTAACATATAGGCGATATATTTTAGAAGATCAATATATCAAAAACATATGCACAATTCCACAAAGTTTTACATTTGTTCTATCCAAAAAAAGTTTTCAATTTGTTTCGAGATTTCATTAATTTTTTTCTATGGATTGACTAATATCAAGGGATGGGTTCAGATCATATATATGAATTTTTTATGATCTGAATCCAAATATCTAAAATTTTATCAGATTCGAATCCGAAGATTGCATACTTCCTCATACTTGACCTAGTTAATCTAATATTTAATCTTTATCATAGTTTAAAAACAAGAGATCCAAATTTGATTTGACGTATCATGGAATAAAGTTGTCTTCAAGCCAACTCAGAGTCACTTACAATATTTTCTCAACTTAGAGTCAGTTGATACTTAATATTTATTAATAATATATATATATATAACTCTTAAGTATTAATTTAGCTAAATTAAAACATGTATATATATATATTAATATTTTTTATTACTTAACCTGGGAGTCAACCATCGAGTCATTTATGTATAAATATATCACCTCAAGGTGGGTATAGTTACTATTTATAGAGTTCAATTTAGAAAGCGATTGGAGTAAGAGTGAATTTGAAGAGTTTTTAAGGTCAAAAAGAATTTTAAATTATTATCTTCATCCGACCTTATTAAATATAAGAATATAAATAATAATAATTTTAATATAAAATAAAAATTATTTTAAATATGTAAAACATATTTACTCTCATTAATAAAAAATCATGTCTTGATGAAGAGATTTCAACCAATCAAAATATAGAATTTTAAAAACAATCATTATAATTTATCTTTTTGTTCAATTAAGGCATATCTTTAAAATTATATAGTCTATCTCATTTCAATATTAAGTCTGGCAGTGTTTTGGAACCTATACCCCATATAGTGCGACATTTTAATTAATTTTTATAAAATATTTCTGATTCTAATCATTTATAAATTAGATTATTCCAAACCCGTATCTAATCCGGTCATTTATATATATAGTATTTAAAAATTCGAATCCGAATGAGCCCTAGGTCAATAATAAACAAATGAAAATTATTAGACAATATATGTTTTTTTATCATATTGTAGTTTAACTGGCTACTTGTGAGTCTTAGGTATATATTTATATATTGATATATGTTTACTTACAATGAAGTGGCCTTGATGATAGTGTCCACAGAATAATCAGAATCAAATACTCGGCCCCCTTCCCAAAAGAGATCAGCACCTCTAATAAATCTCTGCTCTGATGAACAACTTGCCCCTAATCACTACCACTGGTCCACCTTGGTGCTCCTCTAAACAACCCTGCATGATGGATTCTACCTCCATGGCCGTCTTCCTCAAATCCATTTCATACTTCCAACCAACCACTTGAGACAAGGGAAAGCATCCCCCACACTAGGCACACTAAGCAGCCGGAGCACCTCCCTTGCCACCCTCCGGAATCGTCTCCCTCGTCACTGTCAACGCCGGCACAGCCGCAGTGCCTTTTCCCGGCCACCATCCGGGTGATGACAGTGAAGGACAATGCCCATAGCTTCGCCTTCACGTCCACCACCGATGTAAGACCAAATAAAGAAACCATTAACTTAAAATTACTTAATTAATTTTTTTTTAAAATGCACATTTGTTTAAGATGGACCCAAGTTAATGATGGGTGAGCCGAAAATCTGAATTTACAATAAACTTGGTCCGGAATTTCCAATTCACAAATAGATTCAAAATGCCCAAAAAGAATGCCATATTTTTCCACCCTGCCCATACCACCTCCAGCATGCCCATACCGAAAGTTGTGTCATACGAAACGCAAGTGGCATGCGAAAAACGGTGTTCCATTTAGAAAAAAATTCAAAATTAAAATTGGGTTTCTGTAATCGTCTACCATGTCCAGACAGCGTTTTTTGATTTAGAAAACAACTATTAGCTGCAGAAACTTTTAAATCTTAAACAGTATTTGAGTGTGGGGATCCTCCACCTTTTGTTCAGAACGTGGATGCCTCCCAAGTTCTAGCTAGATGTTAATACAAAGAAGATTAATCAAAGCTGTTTCAACCTCGATCGTTTATATTAACATCTTACCCTCAAACCCCGAAGTTAATCCTCTCGGCGCTAGCTGGGAATGACAATGGACAAGACCCAAAGCTTCTTTTCCAAGTCCATCAACGCCGGTGCATCCTTCATGCACAAACCAGGCAGCAACCCGAGGTGGACGGCGGCATTGACATTTCGACAGGCATACAGAAGCAACTATCAGCTGATCGCTCAACAAATTTATAAGATCCTAATCTTAGATCGAATCCAATGCATAAAACTCGTCATTTATCAAAAGTTAACAATTTGTCATTTTAGGATTGGTGTTGCAGTGCCCGATTCAAATGAAACGATCAGAGAAATAAGATAAAGTTGGGGTAGCATACCATCGACAATAATTAAAATATATCCAAGGTAATTGCTACTGATTCTGATAACCAATGGCTACATATATAGGATTTGCAGTGAGTTTGATGATGTACAACTTGTTAGTATTGAAAGAAGAATATATCATGTATGATATCAATCCCGTGGGAGTAACAAGGCCAAATTCAAATTCCTCATAAGAACATCGACTTACAGAGAACTTAAATTGGCCAAAACATAACCATTGAAGCAACTTGAGCTTAAAGGACTTAATGATTAAATTGTGGTCACCAAAGATAAGTAACACATACATGGCAGGATTTCTAGATACGCCGGAAAATTTGAGCACAAACTGGAAAAAAATGGACAAAACACAAATAATTCCGTTACAAAACTCAGCTCATGGAAGTTTGAAGGTGGAACATTGAACTTATTCATGAGGTTGTGTTTACCAAGTGTCAATGATTACGCCTCAGAGCAGAAAAGAATCCACTAGACGATCTCTCTTTACGCCTGTCATCACCCTCATCTGCAACCTAAAAATTTCATGATAAAGTTAAGAACTGAGGAAGAAGATTATGGGATATGGATAAATCAAGACTTGGTCATAAACCTCTTTAGCAATCTGCTTTAGAATTTCGATTATTTCAGTAAAATCAGGTCTTAAAGTTGAGTCTTGCTGCCAACATCTTTCCAGAAGTGCAGCAAGCTTAGGATGAGTATTCTTCGGAATTGTAGGTCGAAGGCCCTATGGTAAAAGCAAGGTCATTATCAGCAGCAAAATGTGAATCGGTCACCTAAACTGCATCATAATAAAATCATAATCCTTTTTGCACTCCACAATGATCATTTCTCAAACATTTATCTTATTGATAACACAGACCTTACACGAATAGAAAACAGGACTGAAACCAAATGATTTATTTCTACGCAATCTGATAACCTACATGAAATTTGTCTTTCGATAGTTCATTATTTCCCTCTTCAAAGGTGGCTCATCTCCTAGAAATCAATTAATGTATCTGAAGAAAGAAACATAGTTTGTCCCCGAATAAGATGCAGCAGGTTATCTTAGTCCTTTACAGAGTTCTTGTTTCATTAGTCTTCTGTTGAGAATTCGACTTCAGTTAGGATATTATTCATTTTTTGAAAATTAATTTCACTTTAATTGGGAAGTTACTAAGTTGAGGACTTTTTGGTTTTGCCTACAAATATTGGCTACCTCACACATTGTACTGGTTTCTTTCAGATGATTAATTGAAGTTCTTTCTCTTTTTCGTTTTTTAAACTTTTTTGGTTGTGAGCCATATTTTATTTCTTTGTTCCTCTCTCAACACTTCACCAATGATTACTACATTGAATATTCCCCGGGTACATCTTCCCCAGCCAATCAAAGAAAGGAAACCTGTTGGTCAACTACTTGATCTTACAAGTTACAAGTTCGAATGTTAAGTGCATGAGAATTTATAAAACTTCAGTACGTCTCAAGAGAGGTTCTTCAAAAAAGCTATCTAACTTTCAAGTAAAACCCTTTAGAAACTGTTTGTAAATGGTCGCAAGCATCAAAGGGTTATAGATGAACACTCAAATTTACCCTGCGGTTGAGATATTTTAATGTTCACTAGATTGTAGCCTAGAATTTAGTCATACTTCACAGTGCAACTTAATAACAAAATTCCATATATACCTTCTGAACCACGCCAACAGCAGCTTGAAGGGGCGTCAAATACTCGTATGGAAGCTGAGAAAGGAATACCACAAAGTAGGAAAGGACCGTTAAGCATCATACAGGTTATACAAGTGCAAGATGCAACAGTCTTGCCCTCAGCTATAGATAATTAACAGGCCACTGTTGGTTTACCTTTCCAGTCAGAAGCTCCCACAGGACTACTCCAAAACTGAAGACATCAGCCTTGTGATCATAAGGTTTGTGTTCAATCACCTTCAGTAGCAAAGTCATAATTAAAGAAATTTCAGATTAGATGTATAAAACAAAAGATTAGGCTACTAACAGTTATACCATTCACTTCAGAACAAATTTACAAGGACGATAAATCAACCTTGAACTTTTCACCTCAAAGGCAACTCTTTAAAGAACATCAATGCAAATTGGGTTTAGAATGCATCCTCTCAATATAACAGTAAACAAATAAAACTTCATTGTATGAAGTGCATCTATTGCTACGACATACAACAATGTCACAAGCGTCATTAAACGGATATCTCACAGCAATTTGAAAACACATAATGAAGGGCATGTTCCAAGTTATTCACCTCAGGCGCCATCCAACGGTATGTCCCAGTTTCAGCAGTCATAACTCCAGACTGAGCTTTAACTCTGGCAACTCCAAAGTCTGCAACCTTGACTACCTGCATCAATAGGACTTCCAATTAATTCTTATGCAGGAAGAAGTTTTCTTTTCATGGAATTATGAACTCTAGGAGAAGCTAAAGTTGCATTCGAATACATAAGTGATGACACAGATAATTAGCATACCCTGCCAAGAGTTGATTAAGGGCAAAAATCCAATTACTTTAGGGGGGTGGTTAATATTGTTGGTCTTGTGGATAACCCAACGTTAATGTAGGACCACTCAATTAAGATTGAAAGTAGGTAAAATTCATCTTAACATGGAATAAATTTGGCAACCTTATGGCTTTATGAATAAAGAGGTTATTCCACCTTACACCAATTACACTAACACCTCACAAGATGCAATTATATTTTCAGCGTCCAATATCTGAGCTGAACTCAGTAGATGAAGAATATTATTAGTTGAGATTGGTATGATGATTAGGCTTGGGTCCTAAATTTAAAGGCTTCAAGCTCAGTTAGTTGAACCAATAGCCACTATAATAAATATATCTGTCCACAAGCACAACATATCACAAATCATGTCAGCACGGCAGCTACACACCTCATTCTCATCCATCAAAATATTGGCAGCCTTCAAATCACGGTGAATTATATTATTTTGATGCAAATAGTTCATTCCTTTAGAAACATCAATCGCCACTTTCAATAAAGTGGGCAACTTGAATACACCTTTCTGCTTGTGTAGGAAGTCGTAAACACTTCCACCAGACATGTATTCTGGAAAGAAAAAGTAAGGAATAACTTCATAATCAATCTATCAAATTTAAACACACAGCTTTCCCCAATGAAAACCCATCCACAAAAAATAAATAAATAAATAAACATATAAACGTATAAACATAAAATGCAAACATTTTCTGTTACCTGTTACAATACACAAACTTGGAGGCCTAGTGCACGCTCCAATGAACTGCACAACATTCTTGTGCCGAACCTTTCTGCTCCATAATAAAGATGTATTTAAGGGAAGAGAAACAACATAAGCAACACAAAGGGCAAATCAAACCTCATAATGTAGACTTCTTGAGCAAATTCCCGTTGCATGTCAGCATTTAAACGCTCCGGCTTAAGGACTTTGATTGCTACATCTTGACTACAGTAGGAACCACGATAACTGCATGAACATTAATGAACCATAAGGCCAATTTATAACATTCTGGAAGATGAGTTTCTGAACACATACTCAAGAAAACAACTCACAGATCTCCATATGACCCAGATGCTACTTTATTATCAAATTTCAGGAGGCGAACATCAATTTCCCAGACATCCATTCCATCACTGGGTATTTTGACATGCGAAGGGGGAGACTCCACACTGTTTTTCATGTCATCGGTTGTTGAAGGTGAAGAGCGGGCCTTTGACCATGATTGTTTCTGCACACCATATCTGAACAATAAATGGCCAATAGTGCTTCCAGAACTTCCACAACCAACTGGTAAATTAACTTGATTGTAGGATGCTAATATGCAAATATTAACCCTTACATCCATAATAAAAGGCCTCAAGATAAGGCCAGACAATACTGGTATATACAGCCAAAATTTTCTCTTATTGCATTAAGGCAAATAAAAATCAGCACCAGCCTCAAAATAGTATAAGGAACTGCAGTCAAACTAGTATGCCATTTCGAAGCACATTGAAACATTCTGACTTACCCAAAAGATCTCTCTTATAAATCCTTCCTAACATTAAAATAGGATGAATCCTTCATAATGACAAAAATAGTATGAAAAACAAACAAGAAATGGCATATATTCTTACACATTCAAGCATATTGAACTTCAACCAGCCAATCTATTCATAATCAAATGGTTACATCAAGAAAAAGCCTACACACAACATTGAAGATGCCTGAACAGTTTAACAAAGGCAAAAGAATAACCATTTTTACTTGGTGATTTACGTAGCCAAGTCTAATCATAAACATTTTTGGCTGGTGTTGAATTTCCGGAAGAGTGGCTGACAAGCCTGAGAATATTGAATTATCATCGTGTAGGCTAGGGTTGTCGGCAAGGAGCTCTTAACACAATTGGTTTCATGTGAATAAAACAACGTAAACACGTAAAATCTTGCATCAGAATCCTTCAATAACAGCAGTCTTGGTCAATGGTTAAGGTCATTACTATAAAATTTCCCTCGTTCAGCAATTACTTAATGTAATAAAAGAGAACCAGTGAGGAGGCTAAAGAAAAGTACCTCAATCTTAAAAATACCTTTCTCCAACGTGTCTCTAAGCTGCTCAGTTTCCTAACATTTTAACAAATATTGAAACAAGCAAAGAATTAACTTGAATGGAATGATGCATCACTCCAAGAAAATGATTGCAACCAGATATAAAAGACCGAGACAAAATACTTCCAACTACTAAATGTACACAGATTGACTCCTTGGGGGAATATTATAGGGTTGCAACGGAAGAGAAAACTGTGAATCTATGTATATTTGATTTAGTAAATGCTAGGTAGCAAAATATGATAGCCTGAAACAAGGCATAATGCCCAAAGGTACCTCAAATGGCCAACCATCCACTACAAACACATCTAAGGAGTATCCATCTATAGTGGAGAAGGCATGTGCCTCTTGTATGTTCAGACCAAGCTCAGCAAGTAAGCAAGTTAACTGAGAATACATAAAAAGACAAGTTAGACTATAGCTCGAAAAGAGAAGGCCTGCTTGAAATGTTGACACATAATCCAGACACGATTAAGTACTTCCCCAGTCAGATTTACCTGGCTAAGTAGCTTAGGCTTGTCATCGGTTGAAAAGGTTATCTCGTGCAAAGGCCTACAAGTTTACAAGAAACTATAAGCAACCAAATAAAAGAGATCAAGAAGAGCCAATGCACTTAATACTTGCGTGAAGAACACTGGTTCTCAGCTCAGGTCTAATTTGGCCTGCCAGTCTTATGGGAAACAAGTAGTATTATCGCATTGAAATTCTTCATTGCTTCGACTAGCTATACCCATGCGTGTCCGCTCTATCCTCTTAATTTTTTTTTTTTAAAATGCAGAACGTTGATGTTAAAATTTAGCTCCTATATGCAGTTTTGAACGACTGAAGTTTCCCATGAGGCTACCTGGCGAAACTCGAAACGGCACTAGTAGCACTGCCCCCATCCTGAGCGTGCTGTTTACTAGCTTCAAGAGCAAGAGCTTCAAGATTAGGAGACGAACCAAAAGCAGGAGGCGGGTGAATGCTGGAAACAAGCAAAAATACAACGCTGATCAGGACTAAACACACCTATACAAATAATGACACCAATATTCCAAAATACAAGTACAGCAAAAATAAAATAAAAAATCTTGCACCTTTGTCTATTAACTTTATTACTAGGCGAACTCTGACCATTGTCATTCTTAGCAGACCTAGACTCAAAAGAATCATCTTGGTTACCATCATTAGCAGGAGAAACCTGAATACACATCAAAATCGTAGGTCACAACAATGCGTACACAACAAATCAACAAGCTTCCACATCCCCAGCATATCAACTTCTGCAAATTTGACCTAATTAACTCACATGCGAAGACCACCATCACCCAAAACGAATCAAAAACAGAAATATGAATGATCAAATATCACATTTCGATAGCGAACAACCAAACTTTTCCATTATACCTGTACAAGGCGAACATCAAGCACAGGCCGGTTCGCAGGATCATGCGCCAACTGCAGCAATCTCTTGTGCGTCAGCACATCCTCCGGCCGCCCAACATTCACATCCAGAGCATACCTGCATCCGAACAACGCCACAACAAAATCGAAATCAACAACAACAAACAACCATGGAAAATTCAAAATGGGGGAGACGAAGAACCTGGCGGGGAGTCGGGAGAAGTGGAGCCAGAGCTCGTCGTCGAACCCGGGGACGGCGGCCTCCGGCGAGTCGGACTCGCGGAGCCGGCGGAGCACCTCGTTGTACACCTCCATCTTCACCCGCTGCCGCCGCGGGTGCGTCGGCGACGCCGCCGCCTCCGCCGCCCGGCTGCTGCAGCTCTCGCTGTCCCCCTCCACCGTCCTCGCCATCCCCTCCCCGCCGCCACCGCCGCCGCCGCGTGAGGCCAAAAAAATCTCTAAAAATACCCAAGAAACCAGGAAAAAAAATCAGGGATTGGGAACCGTCGCCGGCGGCGGGAGGGTAAGGTTCGTGAGAGTGGGGACGATCGGGGAGTTCGGCGTGGGGGAAAGGCGTGAAGGAGTTTTAATGGCGGATTCCGGCGAGCGAGATTTTCGGGATTTTTGATTTTTTGTAGGAGGAGAGGGAGGGGAGAGGTTTTTGGTTGTTGGTTATCCCATTACAATAATAATAAAATATTTATAAAAAGGGATGTGCATGTAAGGGTATGTATTTTGGGCGACGCGCAGGTGCCCACGTGGATTCGACTCACTTCCCACATCCCCACTCTCTCCCGCTTCTTTCTTTCACAAGGGTAGCATGAATATAAAATATTTGAAATTCGCCCACTAAAATATTAAAGACAAAAATGAATATTTATTACATGTTTTTTTATGGCTAATAAATTAGTTAAAAAATATTTGTGTAATCTATACTTAACGTATTATTATATATATATAAAATATTTAACCCATCTCGGCATCTTTTCTCCACTGTATCTAAACTCCAATATTTATAAGTTAATCGGGCTCGAAGACAAATAATAAATAAATAAGATAATTAGTGTGCAATCTATGTGTAAATAGTATTAGTGGCACGAATATTATTAAAAGTGTGTTGTTGGATTGAAAATTAAAAATTAGTTAAATGAAATATGTGAATGTCTAGATTAAATCATTATGTGTTTGTAAAAGAATGTTATACGTGAGCAAATAATTGAAATAATTAGTATAAAAATATGGTTAGTGATATTTTTAAAGCATATTATTGAATTAAAAATATGAAATAGTAGAATTGAGTACATATTATTGAATTAAAAATATGAAATAATAGAATTGAGCACATGATTATTAATGTTAATCCCCTATGTCATGTCTTTGATAATATAGAAAATTGAGATAACATATGTGTGATTTTGTCATTGTGTTGACAATAAAATTTATTCTTTGATGATTATATAAATAAGTATTTTGGATCAATAATTTCATCTTGAAATAATTATATAAAATAAGTCATTTTTGAAGTATAATTTTGAGCATTGCATTTGATTGTATTTTGTCCCGAAATATCGAGCAAATATGGACATTAGCTTATCCATGTTTGTTCACGAAAAAACAAACATGGATTGCATCAAATAAAAAATAAACTCAAATCAAATATAATTGTAATACTACCATCAAATCAACCCAATGCCCCCTCCACTTCAAAAAGTTCTTTTTATTACATCAAAAAGAAAAGAAAATCAAAGAGGACACTGAGCTCCGCCTTCGGATTCGATCTGTTCGCAAGTCAACGGTGTGTCGTGATTTGACTGTGATGTGATTACTCAATCCTTTGTTCTCTCGGTTATCACCGAGTGCACGTTTTTACGGCGGGACATGTCCTCCTCGCAGCCGCGCGTCGCAGCGACGACCGGCACTCGCGCGGGTAGCAGCCAGCACCCCCGGGGGGCATTTTATCTTGTTTGGTTCAGACGGCGTTATCCGCTCCCTCGTTCCCACGCCTTTTTAGCGTTTTCTCCGTTTGACGGGGGGCCCACCGCCCGTCCGCCAAATGCTGACGTCGGCGAGTACTTCCTCGGTATACCCTTCTAGGGTTAGTACACTTCAGTACATGTACCACAGGCGAGCCTCATTGAGTGTGGGGTTTGAGTCTAAAGTTAATGTTTAATTAAGTTTAAATGGTTATAATTTGGAATAAAAATTAGAGCGAGCAAAGAAATTATCTAATATAAAGTTAGAACTATAATTTAAAATTTTAAAATTCGGATTTTTGCATGTCATTGAGCGGAGTCTACTCAGAATCCATTCCAATTCGATTCGAGTAATTTATATTAAAATTTTAATTATGTAAATAAATAATTTTATATAATTTTTATATATTACTCTTTTGATATTTAAAATTAATAAATATATGATTCATATTACTTAAAAATAATAATTTAACTAATTCATAAGAAAGATATTATAATCTTATAACTTTTATGACTTAACTCAAAAAATCAATTATAAAACTAATATGTACGAAGTTATCTATGAAATTTGACTTGGTAAACTATAAAGTGAAGCCAACTCAAAAAAATAATTTAGTAAAAATTAGTGTTTTAAATTTATGGTTAGAACATTTGAATTATTTAGCTATTCTTAAATCCGGTATAAATTATACATGTCGAAGGAGGAAATGGAACAATGATATTCACTTTTGTCAAGTTTGGAGTGAACTCAAAATAGAATTTCATTGCCCGTACTTTGTGAGTTAGGTATTGATCAAAGTCTTCAACCTCTTTAGATTTTACTTAGCTTTAGATCCAAACTTTGCAAATGATTAAAATTGCACGCCAGTACTCTTTCAATATTGGAGTCTATTTATTATAAAAAAGAAAAAAATCTTAAATATCCTATAATGAGCATTTATTCGATAGATACAACCTTTTTTCTGCTCAAATCTTTGAGAAGATGGTTACCAAACTTAACTGATATTCAATCATGAAAAGCCTTCCAATAATTAGTTTGTAAGATTAATCTAGTGGAGAAACCGCCTGTCCGTAATAGAAATCTTTGAAATCGGTTTTATGAATAAAATAGTATAAACCCTAATGCCATTCGTTTAAAGAATGACAAATCTTATTTAAAACATCGATATAAGTCATTTGACCTAACTCACCCATGCCCGATTCTCCACGTTTCGTCATGTAGACAAGCATAAACTATACTAAACATGTACAATGCATTTAAATAAAATGAATACAACATACATTTCGATGTAAGCAAGATTTTAAATTCAATGCTAATTATCTTATATTATCATGCAAAACTATTTTACATCTTATGACATTATCAAGACGCGGACTTCGATACAAACTTCCAACTTTGAACCTTTTCATGCATTTTTGAAGGAAATCAGTATGTCATGTTATGACACCATGGCCACCAAACAATGTGATAAAAAATCCAAGCACTTTGTTGTTCGTATTAAATAAGAATATTGGATATTGCATCTCTTAATGATGATTTAGCCTTTCACCAGAAAAATCGCAAGGTCGGCAAATTTTAACTCTACAAAGAAGAGTGTATTATTTTTTTATAATTTTGTAACTTTTTTCATAACTTTTAAAAAATATTGGACTTTAACAACTTTTATATTGGACTCTGTTCCATAGCTTTCCGAATCGAACTTCATGAATCACTTCAAGTTGACAAATTTTATGATCAACTCCGCGAGTCTTCTTCAATTTCCCTTGAGTCAAATAAAAAGATTTTTAAAATATTATTTTCTTTATAATTTAATTAAATTAATAATTTAAAATAAATATAAATTATATATTTATTAATTTTAAATAACAAAGAGAATAATATTTCATAATTTTAAAAAATATTATAAATGAGTCTCAGTCGCCTTGAAGGCGACTCCACTTTGTAACATATACCGTGCTAAGTTCGAGTTTCATTTTTACACTATGATTTATTTATATTATTTTTTAAATAAAATGATTTGACAGTACTACCGAGAAGAATTTTTTAAACATGCCACTATGAAACATGAAAAATTAAAACCAAAATCAATATTTAACTCGAAAAACATTCACCTATAAATTATGTTTAATAGTTATTAATTAAAATTTTTTTCCCTAGACGCCTGCCAAATGCCCAAATTTCCTCGCATACTTAAACTTGAGAAGCATACAAATAAATTTGCGATAAATCAGAGATACCCATTTGTAAAATTTTTGGATGTGTGATTATGAAACACAAAGTTTGTGATAAATAGGTGATAGCTAATTAGAACCTGATCACGTGAAGTCTTTTCACATATGTTTTATTGGGTTCTCTCTTTTAGTTATAACCTGACCATTTTTTAAGCTAGCCCATACTATTTAAACCCCAAAATCATGTTGAAAAAAAAAACGAAATTTTAAGTCCCAAAAATGCGAGTATGCCAGGATTTGTTCTTGGATTTATCACAATAATAGTTGACTCTATCCCAATATTCGCATCTTCTCATCCGAGTAAACACAGTTCGCATTACTTAATCGCCTCCTTAACCCTCGGATTATCGGTTTCATCAAAGTCCGTACTGGCATGGACGACATGTTCGAAGAAGAGTTTTGCCGACGTGGCAAAAGCGGCCTTTCGAGGTCGGAAGGGTCGAGGCTTCGGATGAGGCTGCCACGCTGGCGGCTTGGCGGCGCGGCAAGCCGGCGCTGTCGGGTTGATTGGGGCCCGCAGTTCCCGTGGAAAGGGAGAAGATATCGGGGCTTATGTGGGACCCGCTCTGTTCTTCTTGTCGGCCGGAGTGGACAGAGAAGCTTATCCAGTAGCAGCTTCTCCAGATTGGGGTCATGGAAGGCTTGTGGGTATCATTTTTATTTTTCTTCACATTTTTTCATTCACATTTTTATTGCTAACAAATTAATGCAATTCATCGGTGATTAGCTAGCACAATAATACAAAGAAAGAAAAAACAACCTCAAAATTAATTTAGTGCAAAAAGGTTTAAGTTTTAACCATTCATACACTGTTACAAAATGAAAATTTCATTTTCCTTATGTTTTATGTCATGAAGTGACGAACAAAAAAACACATAAATAGACACACCATGTTTATCAAATGTACATAATAAATTGGATTATACAGCTATCAATTTTTTTTATTACTTTTAGGGTTAAGACAATTGAGATTAGTCTCACATCCAATGAATATGAGTTAAAATTTTAATAAATACTAAAAGTTGAGCTATCTAAGTGGTTAACTAGTCATTTTGAAAAAAAATTAAATATTTTTAAATACTTAAAATTAATTTATAATAAAATAATTCTTAACCATGTTATTAAAGTGTATGGGAGCAAAGGATGCATGTTGGCAGACAAATAATTTGTTAGTTATCTGATGATGGACAATTAGAGTGACGAAATCCCGCATGGCTATTTCAACTTTCAACATTGGTCATGTTTAGCCACCATTAAGAATATACTTACATGGGTGGTTTGGAGAGAAAAACAAGGCAATTGTTGATAAAGATTGTATAAATAAATAAAAAACCTCTAAAACTAGGAGATTTGTGGCCTTTGCGGGTTACTATTTGTCATTGCGCACACACCAGTTAAATTGTTGTCATCCCTTGACCTACTCGTTAAACCCTAAAATTCTTAACTTACTAACGATTGTTTTGTGTTCCCCATCTCTAGAGCCAACTATGGTGCACTACCCGTTTTTCATTGAGTATATATTTCCGCATTAATTCATTTTTTGCAAAAGAGATGAATATTGGGTAATTGATATTTTATTGTATTATATTTATATATCCACAGTTCCTTATGATCATTTATAAAATTGTGAAAAAAGTCATGTCACCCATAGGACATAAATTTATGGAACTACAGATTTTTTTACAAGTTTCATGCGTGTGAACATCAAAAAGTCTCCGTTCGAACTATTTAATCTTGCACATATTTATTCTAAAAAATCTTGCACATTCAAATAATCAAGAAACCTGGGAGGGATGCTATTGGCGACGCCGTGCCTACCCACCATCGATCATCTCAATTATCAATAATGATGATGCATGATAACCCAATTCGGCGTCCTCCCTGTGGGATCAAAAAAATTTTTCTATAATTATATATATCTTATTACAAGACCAATCTCTCAAGAAAGAGATGGAGCTAGTTATGTATGAAACACAAGGAGAGAAGCAGCTAGTTGGCCATTTTCCAGAATGCATGTTGAATTTATTCCCAGCCAAGCATTGAAAATTCATTGAAGCTTACAAGGACTTGGCATGATGGAGAGACCCACTTGTCTGTTTGCATCCCTTTACAAGGGACACCAGTGTGTTGCATCTGATCACATTTATCATATTCTTTTGGCCTAATGTTTGCCAACACAATTATTTGTTTTCCTTCTTTACACATGTTGTCAAGTACTGATAAACATTAATACTACTCTTGTTCATCATGTATATATACCGGCCCCTAGCCCAATATAAATATATATCAAGTTTCTAAAAAAATATATAATACCTGCCCCTCAAGCAAACTAACTTCTAATGTTAAGATCAATCGCTACAGTAACACGAAGAGCCTTGTGAGATGACCATGAATATTTAACTTGTCATAATCAAAATATGTTCACCTGGAACTAACTAGTTTTTTTTTTTGCTCATGTCTTAATCAAGTCTCATACTTTATTTGTTGGGTTGGATCATCAATCCCTATCTCACGAGCTAGCTTGCTCTTCTTTGGTTTGATTTGCTTCCACGGGCTTCGTGTTTCCTACCGGTTTTCATTAGGTCAACGAAGACGAATGTGGACGTATTGTGCGGACACGTTGCTGCTTGCTCCTAGACGTACTATTGGCATACAGTGTTCGTTTTGTTACCTGCAGGCAATTACAAGATCATCAAGTTTTTATCCAAGAACGGATAAGGCCGGTAAAGTTATTAAACAAAGCTTAGTAAAAGTAAAAACATATTAACGAAGCCCATTCTTACGTTTTCTACTAGTATGCATAATCATATAAGAATTGGAAATTCAATACAAAAAAATTATATATATTGAATTAACAACGCTTACAATTGCCTCCAGGAATGTAAACAATTTGTGAAGTTATTTCAACACGCTGTTGAGATTCAAGAGAATTTGCACCGTACTTTCACTATTTAGTTCGAGAAAAAAATGAAGATGTCAATTTTCTAAAGTTTATTTGGTTGATAATAAGAAAATGAATGTATGGAATTGTAGTTTTACTGTGGATCTACCGACCTAAGTATTCAACTCACACGTTTTTAAATTTAAAATCGTGTTTGGACTTTCTTTTACCAACATGACTGAAAATTTTCTTTAATTGTTTCGGTTCATTGTATAGAAACCAACCAATTAGTTATCTCTTTCTTAAAAAATCCTTTAAGGTGTTTTTAAATATTAATTTTTTTTGTAAGAGATTAGTTGTAGCATGTATGTGAGACTCTGTTTGAGTCATGTATTGTAAATTGGTTGTATCATATATGTGATAGTGTATTTAGAGTGTATGTTATAAATACTATATTCCTTTTGAAATAGATCTTTATTATAGCGGATTTATTCTCTGTGGGTTTTTATTTTATTCCGAGGTTTCCATGTAAAATTTTTTGTGTCATCTTTCTTTTACTTTTCTCGTTATATTTTGTAGCATCGCGATTATACTCTATTTCGGGAAGTTTCCACTAACACAACCTCTTTCTTCCCCTTTGCTTATGTTATACAATCAATTTTATAAAAACCATATAATAACTAAAACAAGAAATGTAAATCAGTTGTAACAAGCAATATAACTATGGATCCGCAAAAAAGTATCTTCTTGACACGGCCATAATTCACCCCAACATCATCAAGCTCATGAGGCCAGCCAATTCCTGATCGTTATGTATAAGTTTTATGATTTGTTATCGATTAGCTACTAAATCTAGGGTTAACAAGGTGCAGTATTCCCTTGAAGTAATCTAAAATAAAGGAGAAATGTAAATAGATAAAGATTGGTCTGGTTGAACAAAATTATGGCCATCCATTGAGTAGTTGTACCAATGTCTTGAAAAAATATGTGGATTGAAGGAGCGGTACCCATGCATCACAAGTCATATATAATGTACCATAACCATACTGACAACTATAAAACCATAATTAAGTTGATTATCATGATTTGATTCACAAATCTAATTTTTTTATGCCACTTTTCCTGAATTGCAAATGAAAAGGGAGGCACACGCTAGCAAGGGATACAATATACATGTATAATATGGTTAATCAGAGATTCAGAAGTACTGATTCTCTTGGTTGTATCTTTATGGGAGAAAAGAGGGATGGTGTCTGAACTTCTTTATCTTTTTTTTCCCCTTCCAAGCATATATATTTTTATCATTTGTCTTTCACAAGATGACACATGTTTGCATCATATCCCATTAGTAAAAGCAGGCTATATTCTTTTTAAAAAAAAGGCAGGTTATATTTTTGTCTCTAAGATGTGCTATGATTGATGCATGGGTAGTCATGGGATGAACTTTAACCTATTAGCTTTCTTGAGTTACATCTCTATCTTTCTTTATGGATAGAATTCTATAAATTTTAAGATGCTAGCAACCTGATATTTAATTGTCTACTACTTACAAATTAGGTTATAAGGCACTTTCGGTTGTTTCTACTCGCTACCCATAAATTATAATTGGCCCATAAGTATGATTATTGGGATTGCATACACTATTCTATGACTATTTTTCTGATTGGCTTAAAAGTAGTAGAGCAACATATTATAGATTGCTCTTTCTTTTCTTATAAGGCCCATCATTGTTCCAATTCCATCAGCTGTGTCCGAGGAGATATGGGCCCATCATAGTTAGGCTCAGAATTTGCTTTGGATTTGAATGTAGCCGGGTAGATTCTGCTTCCATGGCCGGTTTTATTGCCATCGATGTTTACTTAATAAAAAAATTAATTAGAATCGGGATTTTGTTGTAGTTATGAAAGTCATATGATAGTTACAAAAGTCAAATGGTAGTTGTTATAATATTTGCATGGAAATGACTAACTCAATAATTGTGGTCAAGTTGCAAGTAACATTTGGGCAGTCTTTTGAAGTAAAAATGGAGTTTTAAAACTCTGACTTCTAAAATGGACAAAAAGCCTCGATACCATGAAACAGCAACCCAAACTTATAGCAGATTATAACACAATGGACAAATTTTACATGTCTGAGAGAATAGTGGTCGACTATCAGATTCTAAAGTGGACAAGCTCCAAATCAACTCTATTTGGAATTTGCCTAGAAGAGGGGAACTCTGGAAGCAATCTAGCAATATTGCTTGCAGCCTCTAAATACTTGGTGTACTTGGTCTCAAATGCTCCACCTTCTTCATGGGGACTCGAATCGCACCTTTCAATATTGGAGGAGACATCTCCATGAATACCCAACTTGGCTAGCTCCAATATCAACATTGCATCCTCCCCTACAATCTTTCTAGCTGCGCTTTGTCTGAACTTCCACTCACCGGTTTTCCAGTTGAAGCTGTAGAGAGGTAGGAAACGCTGTCCATAAACTGCTAGGAACTCAATGGCAGCAAGGATGAACTCAAACTCTGGAGCAGATGTATAATAGGCAAAGCTCAACCTCGTCCACCCTGGCTTTAGACCATTGTAACCCTGTTTAATTTGAAGAATGAAACATGAAAGTTAGAGAAGTTCCGTTTATGAAATGAGAGGGTAAAAGTTAAGTGACTGGTGACTTGTGTGTATTTAAAATTTATTTGTGTGAAGGAGAGTGTTGAAGGAAACTAACTGGGTTGTTGTCGTGTACCTCAATGTAGCTTTGTTTGTAAGCTGAGTTAGTAATATTGTAATACAAATACTGATGTAATTAGATGATTTGAAATTAATGGAAAATCTTAATTGTTCCCTAAATTTCTTCACTCCCGTCTAAAAATTTGAAGGAACTATGTATACCTTTTCAATCATAGAACGAAATCGCAAGGAAATGTCATTGTTAATGCCCAGCAGAATATGACCATAGGGAGCAGCACAAGCACAGCCAGCACGAGATTGTATGCCAAAGAGATCATTCAAAAGCTTTGTTACAAGCCGGCTATGGAGGGGCTTGTCCCTTGCACCTGCATGGTCATGTACCCATATGTTGGAACTTGATCTTAAGGTGATCTGGTCACTTGAAGAGGTTGTATGTATGAGGAAGGAGACAATCGGTTGTCTCTTAACCGAAGTATTGCCAAGAACTTGGATGTTTGGAATGGAAAGAAGCCTTTGGAGAGCCCTCTGTGACCATAGTTTTTCTTGTGTATCAATGAAGTTGTAACCCATGTATTCCTTCACCCAAAATGCCAGTGATGCTCTGATCTTTTGTATGATCGGCGGTGTGCCCCCGTCTTCTCGATCCTCGATTTCGTTGTAGTAGATCGTATTCTGAATTTATTTGTTATCATACATAAGAAAATTGAAGTGTTAATCAGGAAGGTGAAAAATTATAAGAAACAGATCAAGGTTTTGAGCTCACTTCATTGAAGTGGTTGACAAAGGCAACAGTTCCACCACCACAGGTGGAAGGAGGTGAAGATTTCAAGCAATAGAGGGTCTTGCTCATAAGCAAAATTCCAGGAGTACCAGGACCACCAACAAACTTGTGAGGACTGAGGAACACTGCATCATACCCTTCAATGTCACCTGACCTCATGTCAACTTCCACATAAGGGCCACTGTATATATATTAATCGTTATACATAGCATTAGAATCAACACAACCAATCAAATTTAATGACTAGCTAATAAAAATGCTGTTAATTGGCGAGCAACAATCAAGTCAGAAGCCGTTATCAAGTCTTTATAAGCATCCCCCAAAGGATGAACGGAGCCCAACAAACTCCCTCTTGTCAAGCTACCAAAATAATCCCCCTTTCATACAAGGAAGGCCCACATATTACACCCTCCCTCACTTTGAAAGATTAAGTGATGTTTTTCCAACCCTCACAACTAAATATGGGCCTAACCCAACAACATATGGGGCATGTACCATGTAAAAAATTTTTTTGAAAAAAAGAAAGAAGAAATACTCTTCGAATAGGGCTACGATATGCATTGATAATTGAATAATTTATAAGCTAATGTGACCTCGACATGAATTAACCGTAACCTTGAAACTTTTTGTGTGCGGTTTCATGCCTGGAGCTTCTTGAGCTCAAGTAGGATGGTTGAATAAGCGGGATCAAGAATATAATAAAGAATACTGACATTGTCGAAAAACTAAATATGTATGTTGTATACCGACCTTGCTGCAAAATCAAAGCAAGCAAATGCACCGTGTTCATGTAACAAGCGAGTTAGAGCTCTTGTATCAGAATATATGCCTGTGACGTTACTGCAAGCAGAGAAGGACCCAAGCATCGGCCTGTTGAGGTATTTGGGCCGCCGGAGCTCACCCCGAAGACCGTCGATGTCGATAAGCCCATCGCCGTCGACGCCGACCTCCACGACCTCCGCCAAGCTCTCCCTCCATGAGAGGAGGTTAGAGTGGTGCTCATAAGGGCCAACAAAGACTACCCACCTCTCCTCCGGTCTCAAGATGCTCAACACCATAGACCTCAAAGTTGGTGCAATTGCAATACCCATAACCTCTTGCAGCCTCTTGATGGCTGCTGTGGCACCTGATCCACAAAAGAGGAGGGCATCATCTTCCTTCCCTCCTAAGCAGGACTTGATGTAACTGGCAGCCTCATGTGCCATCTTTGTAGTCCTACTTCCAACCGTACTATCCTCGGTGTGCGTATTTCCATAGTATGGCAATACATTCGCCTTGATAAAATCCTCAATATAGTGGACGCTCCTCCCGGAGGCAGTGTGGTCGGCGTAGGTCAGTCGACGTCGGCCAAAAGGAGTCGAAAACTCGACGTCGTCGCCGACAAGCTGAGATCGGAGCCAGCTGCACTTCGCTTCGCGACCCAACTTGTTATCTTCCTCCAGAATTGATCTCAAGGATGGTGAAGCTAGGTCAGAAAACTTACCTCTATATGTTGTGGGTGATTCATGGTTAGGTGATTGAATTGGATTGGGATCAAGAGCTATATTGTGAAGCATTGCATCTTTTATTTGCCACTCGCTAGAGAGGCGCATGAGGAATTCTCGTTCCATAAGTGAAGGAAATTGTGGCCTTCGTACTCGATGATTCTTGCAAACCTCTTATCTGTATTTATATACATATAATACAACCGAAATCCCTTTCGTAGAAGTGCGAAATTCCAATATACTTGATTTTTCTTGTCTCTCAGATGGGAACAATATTTGAATGGTCAATCGCGGTCAAATTGATCAACCTAACGGAATGCGATTCATAACTACATGAAATTATGATATAATAATTGGTACACCTACTTACTTTTTAAATATAAAAATAAAAATACTGATAATCGGAGAAGCTTTTGTTATAAAATTTAAGTCTTCTATGAACTTTTCCAACTAGTAACAAACACAATTGAAGCCCTCATTTGGCACCTAAACGGCCTCGGTGTTCTTACCATAGTTGCCAAAATCAGAATTCGACATTGAATCGGATTAGAAGAGAGTTATTGAATTAGACTGATTCATTAAAAATTGGATAAAAATTGGTTTACTTAAATCGGTCAAAATCGGTATGTTATTAGTTATAGAATTTCTCATTTTAATGTTACCGTGTAAATTATATTTTATATAATTTTTAAAATATTTTTTTCAAGTTAGTTATTATTTTAATGTTACTGTGTGAATTATTTAAAATTAGTTATTATTTTTTACTCGAGTCGGAGTTGAGTCAACTTTTAATTACGCGAATATCACCGACCATTTCTTTCCCCTAATTTTATCTCCCCGATACCGCCAGAGGCCCCCAATCCGCATGCCTCCCCTACCACCCCCATTGCTGCCCGGCCACCCATTGTCGCCACCATGCCACCACTCATCGCCCCCCGCCACCCCTCGCCGCCGCCCCGCCCTGCCCCCACAATCGCCGCCCTGCCACCCACTGTTACCGCCCCACCATCATCCACGGCCCCCGCCTTACCGTTCCCCTCCACGACCCCCCAGGTCTCCTTGCCACATAAGGCTGCATGGCCGGAGTTGGCTTGCGGGCGGCCAGACAAGGCCACCCGCGGCCAGATGTGGCCTCCACGGCCGCATGGCAAGCAGTTTAATTATTTTTTAATAATAAAAATAAATCTAAACCGTCTTTATAATCGGATAGAATTGATTAAAATTTAGGGGCATGAATACTTATTTTCCTCACCGAGAAACAATATATAGAGAGAGAGGGGTTTCGGATTTCTTGTTCTCGACAGGTAAATCTCTATTCTTCACTTCTATTATGACCATCAGATTGTATCTAACGGCCAGAGATTATCCACAGCCTTCCAAGCTTCCCTGACGTAGCTTCGTTGGCGACATTGCTCCACCTCCGTCGGCATTCCCTACCACCCTAAGCGGTCCTCTTTCATCATCTCCTTGATGTGGTTATGGACATTCAAAACAGGCGTGATGAAAATGAAGCAGGTAGGTATCAATGACAGCATGTTTGCCCTATCCTCGGCAAAGCCAAGTCGACGGCAACAGTCGTTGCCAGGGATAGGCAAGGTCAAGCTTCTGATCAAGCTGTAGATAAAAGGTTAAACCCAAGCAAAAGAAACAAAACTCAATACACAAATATAAAAAATGGTTGCTTTCTCTCTAGACAAACAAACAGAAGTTTAAACCATGCAAAAGATACCAAATCCGGTACAGGAATGAAGAAAAATGGCTCCTTTTCTCTTTAAACAAACAAACATGTTCGATAAATCCTCATGAGACGAACAAATTAAAGCAGAAAAAATATTGGTAAAGCATTCACAGACGACGTGGTTGGAATTTTTCTTCGTTGTCGGGGGAGATGAAGGGATTTCTTTGATGCATGGGCACGAGCAGGGAAGAAGCATTGTGATTCACTGACTGTTGATCTAATCTAACGGTGGACAGATAAAAGAGAGAATGGAGAAGGCTTATGTTCTCTGTTCTCGGTGAACATATAAAGTTTTCCCAAATGGGAACAAAGAACATATAAAGTCATATTTATATAATTTATATTTCTTTAAAATTATTGATTTAATTAAATTAAAAAAATTAATATGTTTAATAATTTTTTATATTTGACTAGGGATTCAATTACAAAATCTATTAAAACAAAGTCATTTATCAAGTTTGACTTGTGAGGTGTGGAGGCAATTGGAAGAGTTTTTAGAGTTAAAAAGAAAATTTTAAATTATGTTTTTAAGTGATCATAAAGAAACATACACACCTACGCTTATTAATAAAAAAGAATAAAAAGCCACATAATTCTTATGAGAATTAGGAAGTTCAACCAATCATAATACAACAAACATAAAAAACCAACCCAAATTATTGTTATCTATCTTCACACTCAATTAATGTCTATCTTTAAAATTCGAATTTGCCTCCAAAATATCATATTATTATAATTTATCTTCAAAATTAGAATCCATCTCTCAATACAAACCCTACGTGTTGTAGCATCTTCTTAAGTAATATTTAATACGACAATATCAAGTGTCAAATTATTCATAAACCTTTAATCATAAAGCATGCATGATTCAATGCCTTAGGCTTATCCAAAATAATGAATAATTAATTGTGCATATAAATATATACACACGCATGGTCAAGAGTAATTATGATCAGCACTGGCTATGAAAAATCAGAATTATCATTCACAATCTATCATAGAACTTGCATGATCCATGCCTTAGGTTTATCAAAATATAATGAGTAATTAATTGTGATTCGCAAACTTGTAATCATAGAGCATGCATGATCCATGACTTAGGCTTATCCAAAAATAACGAGTAATTAATTATGCACATAAATATACACGCACACACATGGCATGGTCCAATGAGTAATCATAGAGCATGCATCATCTATGCTTATCCAAAAATAATGAGTAATTAATTGTGCATTCACAAATCCTTCAATCATAGAGCATGCATATCCATGCCTTAGGCTTATCAAAAATAACGAGTAATTAATTGTGCATTCACAAACCTATATCATACACGCACGCTCAGTCTTATCAGACATACATGATCCAGTAATTAATTATGCATATCACAACCCTTTAATCATAGAGCATGCATGATCCATGCCTTAGGCTTATCTAAAAATAATGAGTAATTAATTGTGCAAATAAATATATACACACGCTTGGTCAAAAGTAATTATAGAGCATAAATGTTCCATGCCTTAGGTTTATCCAAAAATAACGAATAATTAATTGTGCATTCACAAACCTTTAATCATAGAGCATGCATGATTCATGCCTTAGGCTTTTCAAAAAATAATGAGTAATTAATTGTGCATATAAATATATACACACGCATGGTCAAGAGTAATTATAGATCATGATTCATGCCTTCGGCTTATCAAAAAATAACGAGAAATTAATTGTGCATTCACAATCCTATAATGATAGAGCTTGCATGATCCATGCCTTAGGCTTATTAAAAAATAACGAGTAATTAATTGTGATTCGCAAACTTGTAATCATAGAGCATGCATGATCCATGACTTAGGCTTATCCAAAAATAACGAGTAATTAATTATGCATATAAATATACACGCACACACACGCATGGTCAAGAGTAATTATAGAGGTGATCCATACCTTAGGCTTATCCGAAATTAATGAGTAATTAATTGTGCATTCACAATCCTATAATCATAGAGCATTCATCATCCATGCCTTAAGCTTATCAAAAAATAACAAGTAATTAATTATGCATTCACAAACCTTTAATCATAGAGCATGCATGATCCATGCCTTAGGCTTATCCAAAAATAATGAGTGATTAATTGTGCATATAAATATATATACACGCACGGTCAAGAGTAATTATAGAGCATACATGATCCATACCTTAGGCTTATATTCACAACCCTTTAGTCATAGAGCATGCATGATCCATGCCTTAGGCTTATCTAAAAATAATGAGTAATTAATTGTGCAAATAAATATATACACACGCATGGTCAAAAGTAATTATAGAGCATAAATGTTCCATGCCTTAGGTTTATCCAAAAATAACGAATAATTAATTGTGCATTCACAAACCTTTAATCATAGAGCATGCATGATTCATGCCTTAGGCTGTTCAAAAATAATGAGTAATTAATTGTGCATATAAATATATACACACGCATGGTCAAGAGTAATTATAGATCATGATTCATGCCTTCGGCTTATCGAAAAATAACGAGAAATTAATTGTGCATTCACAATCCTATAATGATAGAGCTTGCATGATCCATGCCTTAGGCTTATTAAAAAATAACGAGTAATTAATTGTGATTCGCAAACTTGTAATCATAGAGCATGCATGATCCATGACTTAGGCTTATCCAAAAATAACGAGTAATTAATTATGCATATAAATATACACGCACACACACGCATGGTCAAGAGTAATTATAGAGGTGATCCATACCTTAGGCTTATCCGAAATTAATGAGTAATTAATTGTGCATTCACAATCCTATAATCATAGAGCATTCATCATCCATGCCTTAAGCTTATCAAAAAATAACAAGTAATTAATT